>CM046455.1:44855625-45085386 GCA_025506515.1 Flaveria trinervia | reverse complement strand
ATATGTAGTAATACGAAAGCCAAGGGTAAGGAGTTGAAAGACATTCCTGTTGTGCGAGACTTTCCTGAAGTTTTCCGAGGATCTTAAAGGGTTACCTCCCGTACGAGAAATTGAGGTCAAGATTGATTTAATCCCTGGTGCAAACCCTGTGGCTAAATCGCCTTATCGTCTTGCACCTTCTGAAATGCAAGAACTCGCTAGTCAACTACAAGAGTTGACCGATAAGGGTTTATTGCCTAGTTCATCATTGTGGGGTGCACCTGTACTATTTGTGAAGAAGAAGGATGGTTCCTTCGTAGTGCATCGATTACGAGAACTCAACAAGCTTACTATCAAAAACGTAACTCTTCTCGAATCGATGATCTCTCGACCAACTTCAAGGGGCAACTCAATCTCAAAGATCGATCTAACATTCTGCGTATCATCAATTACGTGTTCATGATGACGACATTCCAAAGACCGCTTTCCGTACTCGATGGACCATACGAGTTCATGGTCATGCCTTTTGGTTTGACCAATGCGCCTGCTGTGTTCATGGATCTCATGAATAGAGTATGTAAATCGTATTGGATAAGTTCGTGATCGTGTTTATTGATGACATTCTTATTTATTCCAAGACAAAAATCGATCACGAGAAGCACTTGCGACAAGTACTTGAACTTTTGAAGAAGGAGGCAAGTACGCCAAGTTTTCCAAAGTGGAATTTTGGTTGGAAGAAGTTCAATTCTTAGGGCATGGGGAATAGCCAAGGAATTCACGTTGATCCTGCTAAAATGAAGCCATGAAGAATTGGGTGTTCCACAAACCCCAACCGAGGTTCGTTCTTTCTAGGATTAGCGGGATATTACGTAGGTTCATAGCAAATTTCTCGAAGATTGCTAAACCATTAATGGCGCTAACCCAAAAGAATCGACTATTTGAATGGGGACCCGAGCAAGAAGAGGCTTTCGAGACATTGAAACGCAAGTTGTGTAACGCTCCTATTCTCACACTTCAGATGGAAACGATGACTTTACCGTATATTGCAATACTTCAAATCAAGGTCTTGGTTGTGTTGTCATGTGTTGGACCAAAAGAACCAATTAGCCAAGATCAGAAAACCTCTAAGTCCCCATGGTATCACAACAACAGCTGAAAGCTTCATCAGCAGTTTGACAAGTGCTGAAGACTTCAACAGCTGAAGATCAAGTGCTGAAGACTTCAACAGCTGAAGATCTAAAGTGCTGAAGTACAACAGCTCAAGAACACAAGTATGAAGCTGAACAGCTGAAGAAACAAAGTACTGAAGCTGAACAGCTGAAGAATACAAGGTTGAAGGTGAAAGACCAAAGTACTGAAGTACAACAGCTGAGAGTTTACAAGTGCTGAAGACAACAACTGATGTACAAAGTCTGAAGACAAGACTAGACATCAGCTGATGATATCTACTGAAGTCATCAGCTGATGAAACATCTGAAGGTCAAAGTCTGAAGATCAAGTA
Source organism: Flaveria trinervia (assembly GCA_025506515.1). Taxonomy (NCBI): domain Eukaryota; kingdom Viridiplantae; phylum Streptophyta; class Magnoliopsida; order Asterales; family Asteraceae; genus Flaveria; species Flaveria trinervia. Next base: position 45,083,906 of record CM046455.1, on the reverse strand, counting down.
CTGAAGCCTCAGTAGTGTCCCAACTGCTAAAGAGTACTTCTTCAGTAGTTGTGATATCAGTAGTTTATATTTCTAGTTTTCAGTAGTTTTGTAAAACGACTAAAGAGCTTGTTCTTCAGTCGTTGTAGTTCAGTAGTTTCTAATTAGTAGTTAATTCTGTACTTAACAATTGATATGTTCTCAGTAGTTGTGAACATTTCAGTAGTTTGTTAAGATTTAGTTATTTTTGTAATAGATCTGCCAGTTGTCACTTTCCGTGATAACAGCAGTGGTGTTGCACTTATATAAGGAGTAACAAACTATTGTAATATGCTGAATGATTTGAATATTATCAGAAATATTCCATATCTATAAACATCCTTGAATCAGAAATATATTCTCTCACTATAACCGTATGTGCTCTTAATGCATACAGTATCGATTTTTGCTACAATTTGTCTAATTCCTGTTCTTATCCCGCTGCTTTGAACTCTAATACATCAAACTTGTGATCGCTGATCCTGACAAATGGTATCAGAGCAGGTTAATCATTGATCGATCTAATAATGATCATTGAAACTGCTATTCAAGATCTAAGTTTGATTGAATTAGCTTTTGTTTTTGCAAGAAACGGTTATAGAGATTGAATTTTCTGTATTTCTAGTCATTCATCCTGAGATCTTTTCTTGGTCTTCATTGAGTTTGTTGTGGTCTGTGTAAAACTTTTAAAAGCTTGAATAAAATTGTTTTTGAACTGAAAATGACTACTCCCTCAATGATCCTCACAATACTGGTTCCTCAACCAAGCCACCAATGCTGGTTAGGAATGAGTATAACATATGGCAACGACGAATGCTCCATCACCTGTCTGTTAACAGCGCAGGTTGTTGGACATCAGTGGTACATGGTCCACACAAGCCTATGGTGAATAACCCGGAAACCAATCAAATGGTTCCGAAGAGGAGGGAGCAAAACTCAGATGAGGATAAGAAGTTGCTTGAAATTGATGCAAAAGCCCATGGAATTCTGGCCATGGCACTGCCCAATGAAATCTATTCTGGGCTAATGCATCATGAAACTGCCCATGACCTCTGGAATGCCTTGAAAGAACAATTTGGAGGAACAGATGAGGTCTTGGCAAATAATAGAGAAATCCTTGCCCAACAATATGAGACTTCTCTCATAGAAAGGGTGAGACACTGACTCAACAATTTGAGCGGTTTTCTTGTTTGATCTCTGAATTAAAAATGGTCAAACTTGAGTACACAAATATTCAGATGAATAACAGATTTCTCATATCACTGCCTGAGAGATGGGACACATATACTATTGTCCTACGCTCCAGTGCAAGTTTGGACAAACTATCTCTCACCCAACTCCATGGGAAACTGCTCACGTTTGAGAGAGAGATAGAAAAAGAGAAAGTTGTCTTCATCTGGAAAGCTCACTGAAGACTTTGTACCAGGCAACACTGCCTTGGTCGGTCATGAGTCAGAATATGCTTCATCTGAATGCCAGTATGATGAGCATATTAATTTCTCTTCAAACACTTCTGATTCTGCATTTGTGAGTATTGATGGTCAGTTTACTGGGTGTAATAATGACAATTTATGCTTCATTATGGATGATCTCAAGGGGATTGCTGATGACGCTTAGAAGAGATGGATATTTTGAGCCAAATGGCCTTGATAAATATTAGATCTCAGAAGTTCTACAAAAGAACTGGAAGAAAATTGCCAGGGCTCTCTGGCAAAACCAAAGTTGGTTTTGACAAGAGCAAGTTGAGGTGTCACAAATGCCAAAGGCTTGGACACTTTGCAAGAGAGTGTAGATCAACTGGATCTAACTCCACTGTACCCTTTGTGACTTTTCCTGGCAATAGTCAACAACACAGAGGGCAACATCCTGTCACTTCTAGTCATCATCCTCAACAACAATCTCCGGCATATTTTGTTCCTCAGGGTCAAATGCCATATCCTTACCCTTGTTATTACATGCCACAGTCAAATCAAGTTCAAGTTCCTATGGCACCACAACCTCATGCACTACCAGAACCTCAGCCATCCCAATCTCAACAACAAACTCAACCTCAACACACAGCTTCTTCACCCAGGAGTTGTTGACTGAGCAGTTTACAGATGACATGTCTGGTCATGAACAATTGTTCTCAGTGCTGGTCAACATGGTGGTGACAGTCCTTTTGGGAATCTCCTCTTATGGCTTTGGAGTCTGCTGATACTCATTTTCTAATGCCTCTACACCTCAGGTATCACAGGTATCCTCTGAGGCAAAAGCCAAATTTTGTTCTGAAACATGCATAGCAGCATTTGCTTCCATTAGAGAAGCAAATGTAGCTTTATTAATAAGAACATTGAGCTAGAACAAATTTTTTCCAAAAGAGAAGCTGAGTTTGAGTCTGTGCTTAAAGATAAAAATGATGAGATTTATAAACTGAAATGCCAAAATTGATGATAAGGCTAGAGAAGAGGTACTTCTAGAGAAGTACAAAGATCTCAAAGAAACCCTTGCAGTTACCCTGGTAGAGTGTGATAGATGGTACAATCATGCAAAGGTTTTGAAATGCTTCTTAGTAAGCAATCTGCTTCCAATGTGAAGTTTCGTATTGGTTACAATCACACTGCTCCACCTACAGATTTTACTCCAAGAGCAAGGTAGAATCTGATGGTGAGAGTGATAACCAATCCATCTCTTCATGTGATCTACTTTCTGATACAGCACAATCAGAAGTAGCAGTCAGCATCAAGCCCTCTCTGAACCTATCAGCTGATGTTGATGGTTCAAATGCTGACACTCACATGATCAATGAGTTGATCAACTCAGGAGTTAATTCTGAAGGTCCTGAAAGGACTAGAGAGCAGGATTTAACACCTGAAGTTCAAACTCCAACTGCTATCAGTACTGAAGAGAAGAAAACTGTCAGTAGAAAGAGTTTGAAGACTACTAAAGAGGCAGTCAAGAAAGCAAACAAGGCTTCCAAAGCACTGAAGAGCAAGTCTCCAGTTGCTTCACCCTCTTTAGTTGATGATCAACCTAAGATGAAGAAGAAACCATGTGATGTATGTGGTTTGTTCAATCATCTTACAGATGATTGCTGGTACAAAAGGTTCCAAACTCAAACAAAAAGAAGAAATTAAAGAGAAAATGGTAAAAATGAAAACTGAGTTTGAGACCACATTTGTATGAGCAACATCAATCCTGTACCCTTAAGTCCTCAAAGAAATCCAAAAGGAAGGGGTTAAACAGGTGACAGCTGAGAGTGCTCAGAAGAAGAAGGTGCAACATAGGAACTTATCAAACTCCACTGGCAATGTGTCTGATGAGCTGAAAGCTTTATCACAAAATCAGACACAGCTGGTCATGATGGTTCAACATCTGTGGGTAGAGTTAACCAACTAGATGCTCCTATGTTGAAACCACAGAAAAGGAGATCCAAGCCAAAGGACTCCTCTTCTTCACCATCTTCTTCCTCTCAGGCTGTTGTTTCAAATAAACCTGTTAGTTTACCATCTATTGATGAGACCAGGCCCAAAACCAAAAAGGTTTGGGTCTCTAAAACTAACTGATTGTTTATTTTTGCTGGGTTCTCCAACATGCCAAAGTAGCATCTTGTATGTAGACAGTGGGGGATCTATGCACATGACTGGGAACAGCTCTCTTCTTCATGACTACTCTCAAGGAAAGAAGGGATTTGTTTCTTTTGGCAATGATGCTAGGGGTTACAGCATTGGAAATGGCTTTGTCTCCAATGGAGAAATCAAGTTTGATGATGTTAAGCATGTGGAAAATCTCAAGTACAATCTCTTGAGTGTCAGTCAAATGTGTGATAAAGGCCATGTTGCTCTTTTCACCAGTCAGAACTGTAGGATTCTATCATCCAAAGTTGTGCGTTTGATGATAAGGTGTTGGATGATCACACTCTCCTGAAAGCCAACATGACAGGAAGAGTGTATGCCTTAGACCATTCCAAGAAATAGATATAAGAGGCAATCCTTGCCTATTTTCAAAGCCTCTTCTCAAGAATCTAAACTGTGGCACAGAAGGCTTGGTCATGTTAATCTCAAAAACATGAATCAGCTTACCCATAATAGTTTAGTTAGAGCTTACCAATAAAGGAGTTCCACTGTGATGAAACCTGCACTGCTTGTTTAAAAGGAAAACAGCACAAAGTCTCATTCCCTCCTATTGAAGAGCCTAAGTCCACTGGCTGCTTGCAATTACTGCATATGGATCTATTTGGTCCTGTGAGAGTAATGAGCATGGCAAAGAAGAAATACTGTCTGGTAATTGTGGATGATTACTCCAGATTTGTATGGACTTTCTTTCTACATTCAAAGGATGAGGTTGCTCAGAAGATTATTCACTTTGTGTTGTATATTGAGAAGCAGTATTCCCTTCCAGTCAAGTGTATTAGGAGTGACAATGGAACTGAATTCAGAAATCATACACTTGATGACTTCTATCTTTCAAAGGGAATCAAAAGGCAGTTTAGCTTCCAAGGACTCCAGAACAAAATGGAGTAGTGGAGAGAAAGAACAGGACCCTCATTGAAGCTGCAAGGTCCATGCTGGCTGACACTGTTTGCCACTGACCTTTTGGGCTGAAGCTGTCAACACAGCTTGCTATGTGCAAAATAGAGATTTAGTAAATCAGAGGTTGATGAAGACTCCATATGAAGTCCTCCATCATTTGGCTCCTCTGATTTCATTTTTCAAAGCATTTGGGTGTCCCTGTTTTATTCTCAACACAAAGGATCAACTCCATAAATTTGATCCTAAGGTGGATGCAAGGTATTTTGTTGGTTATTCATCTACTTGCAAGGCATACAGAGTCTTCAACTGCAGAACAAAGATGGTTGAAGAAACTCTACATGTTAAGTTCAATGAATCTCCAAAGGACAAGATTCCACAAAGCCCTGTGGAGTTATTTGATTTGGACATACTGCAATATGTTCCCTATCAAACTCCTGTTGTTGCTCCTGTCAACAGTTCACCACCTGGTGGTACTGCTGGTGCTGATGATGATGATGATTGCCGTACTCACCTCTTCAGGTTTAGTGATCAACTGCCTGATTCAGCTAGACCTGATGTTCCTGTAGCTCCAGTAGCACCATCCACAACAAATGCTGATGAGATCTCTTCAATTCAACTCCTTTGAATTACCATCCACTGATTGGTTTCAAGGAAATGATTCACCATCACCATCTGTTACTGCTGAGCCTGCTACAAACACTTGCATAGATCTCATTGTGTATCAAGATCTGAAGAATCACCCTATGTCTCAAATCATTGGTGATATCACTACTGGAGTATCAACAAGAAGTCAATTGTCAAATTTCTGCTTCTATGCTCTCTTCATCAGTCAGCAAGAGCCAAAGAATTATCACATTGCTTTAAAGGACAATGGATGGGTTATGCCATGCAGCTTGAGCTTCTTCCGTTCAAGAATAGCAAGTGTGGGAACTGGTTCCTCTACCTCCAGGTAAGTGTGCAATAGGCACTAAATGGGTGTTTAGGAACAAAACTGATGAAAATGGGCTTATTGTTAAGAACAAGCCAGACTGGTGTTCAGGGGTTTGCACAAGAAGAAGGTATTGATTATGATGAAACCTTTGCCCCTGTAGCCAGACTGGAAGCAATTCGATTGTTTTTAGCTTATGCTGCTTATCAAAACCTTAAAGTTTTTCAAATGGATGTCAAAAGTGCATTTTGTATGGAAAATTAAAGAAGAGGTTTATGTATGTCAACCTCCAGGCTTTGAGGACAATAAACATCCTAATTGGGTGTATAAGCTTGATAAGGCTCTTTATGGGTTAAAACAAGCTCCTAGAGCCTGGTATGAGACATTATCAAACTTTCTTCTGGAAAATAATTTCACTAGAGGCTCCATAGATAAGACTTTATTCATTAGAAAGTTGGGCAGCATAATCTACTTGTTCAAATTTATGTAGATGATATCATTTTTGCATCCTCTGATCCAAAGTTGTGTGATGCCTTTACAAAGTTGATGCAACAGAAGTTTGAAATGAGTGCCACGGGAGAGTTACATTCTTTCTGGGGTTGCAAATCAAACAAAAGGCTGATGGAATTTTCACTCATCAGTCCAAATACACAAAAGATCTTTTGCAAAAGTTTGATTTACAAAACTGTAAGCCTTGTTCTACCCCATGTGCAGCACCACACAACTGGATACAGATCAGAAAGGTAAAGTGGTTGATGAAACACTTTACAGATGTATGATTGGGTCCTTGATGTATTTAACAGCTTCTAGACCAGATATTATGTTGCTACATGTGTTTGGGCAGATTTCAGGCTGCACCTAAAGAGTCTCATCTGATTGCAGTCAAGAGGATCTTTAGATATCTGCAAGGCACTCCATCTCTAGGTTTATGGTATTCTACTGGACATTCTGGTAAATTAGTTGCTTTTTCTGACAGTGACTATGCAGGGTGTAAGTTGACCAGGAAATCAACTTCTGGTGGATGTCAATTCCTAGGCAACTGCTTGATTTCTTGGCACAGCAAGAAACAGACCTCAGTTGCTACATCAACTGCTCAAGCAGAGTACATTGCTGCTGCAAGTTGCACCTCTCATGTACTCTGGCTTCAGAACCAACTTCTGGATTATGGCATTACAGAGACTAAGACTCCATTGTTAATGGATAGTGCTTCAGCGCTGTGTATTGTCAAAAATCCAGTCCAGCAGTCTAGGACCACATATAGAGATCAGACATCATTTTATAAGGGATTGTTTTGAAAAAGGTCTGATTGATCCTAAGTTTGTGCCTAGTGCTGATGAGCTTGCAGACATTTTTACTAAGCCTTTGGATAGTTCAACTTTCCAAAACCTGGTGTTAAGGCTTGGTATGCTGCAGCTAGAATAAGTGACAACTACTGATGATCTTAGTAATAAGTACTGATGATCATTGGTAACCATGTCACATATAAGTACTAATGAGTTCTTTTACCCTCAGCAGTTTTTATAACTACTAAGGCTAAATGTCTCACAAGTACTGAAGTACTTCATCTGTTCTAAACTACTGATGTAGTTACAACTACTGATGTAGTTACAACTACTGATGCAGCTACAACTACTGAAATCAGTAAAAAAGATAAGTACTGATGTCCTATAAACAACTGAAATCAGCCAAAAAGGCTGATGAATGTGTTGAGGACAGTATGAAACAGCTGAAAAGCTAAGAATTGACGAAAACAGCTGATGAGAAATTTCTCTTCAGTCGTTTGTACAACTGCTGTTTCATTCTAAACAACAAAGCATACCATGTCTTCAGTAGTTTTATAACTACTGATGACTAATACCAAGTCTTCAGTTGTTTACAACAGCTGATGACAAAACCACTGTCTTCAGTAGTTCACAACTACTGATGACAAACACCACGTCCTTAGTTGTTTCAATCATCTGAAGTCAAAACCACGGTCTTCAGTAGTTTTCTAACTTCTGATGCCTAACACCACGACTTCAGCTGTTTCAACGTCTGAAAGGATCATACCATGTCAACGGTCGTTTAAAACTACTGATGACTAACACCACATCCTTCGGTCGTTTTCTTACCCGTACCCTATAAATATCCCCGACCTAATCCTTCAATGCTTCATCTGCAAACCTAACGTTCCTCTCCAAAACTTCTCTCTTCTCGATGGCGTCCATGCAAATTAAACCGCGACACAACTGTGTTGCCTACCTTACTAAATCGCCTGTCTGGGCTAAGTTCGATACTGCTATCGATCTTATGGTTCAGTCCCAATACAAAACGGCATTTGTTTTGAATCCCATACTACATGCCGAATCCCTCCAACAATTTTGGATGAACGTTACTATTATCACTAGGGAGAACAACACACCATCTCTCCAGTCAGTCGTTAACAACAAAGAAATGGTCATCACTCCTGCAATAATCCACCAAATTCTTTCTCTGGATGATGCTATTTCTCCTGCTGGATATCCCAAGGGCATCACAGATCTATCCTTTGCCCAACATGGATATCAAGGCAATCTAAGTGCCTCCACTATCATGAAGAAACACTTCCATGACGCCGCACGCCTAATTTTTCACATGGTGAATGTATGTTTGGCTCCTAAGACTTCGTCTTGGGATCAAATGTCGACAAAGTGGCAGCAGGTAATGTATCTATCTTGAGCAACAACCGTTAAACTTTTCAGAATAATATTTTCGGAGCTCAAGGATATGGCTCAAAAACTAACTGCCAACCGTTGGATACTATATCCACGGTTCATAATGGCCATCATTATAAACCAGCTTAATGCTGAGGGACTTGTTGGCTTGGGAGTCCCTGCTACGGCTGTTCTGCCGGAAGTATACTCCCGGCACAACTCTGACCAGACACTCAAATTGGCTGCCAAGCTGCGCAAACCCACGCACACAGCCACCACCTCCAAATCAAAAGTCCCCACCAAACCCACCAAAAAGAAACCCAAAACGGCTACTCAGGGAATTGAGTCCCCTGAGGATGCCCCTGCAACACAAACGCAGGATATATCCACTAGTCCAAACCCCCTAGTGGATACAATGACTCTTCCAGCCATAGCCGCTCAGGCTTCCTCTCAACAGGAGCCTGCAGCAACCACACAAGGGGTACCTACATATCTGGGATCTTCCTCACTTGAGGAGATTGCCATTGAAGAGCACCAACCTCCCCAGGTGCACACTGCTTCTATCCCTTCACCCCATACAACCGCCCCTCACAGCCTAACTTTAATAGTTGCACAAGTGCTGACTCAACTGCACTCCTCACCCCCTCCCCAGAAACCACTTACTACTGGGAACACCTCTACAATTGAGGGGGAGGAACACAGTGCACTTGAGAACCCACAGCACAGGGGTTTACCACTTCTATCTCCTGGTGTAGATAAGGAGCTTAGAATATCTAGTGAGGCTGCCACCTCTTCTGAATCAGCACATGATCAGAATGAGGCTGGTAACATTGCTAAGACCTCACTAGAGGCAACAGCTGATGATGGACATTGTCCTGAGGCTGGAAGTCCCCAGTACCAAGCACAAGGGGCACATGCAACAACTGGTCTACACCCAGTGCATGTAAATCCTGCTCTAAGCAGGAGGTCAGATGATTCAGCTTCGGCTGATGATGACCTGGGCTTTTTCTTCGATGTTCTTGCCCAGAACACAATCCTTGAAGAGAAAGTCAGTAGGCTGCAACCCTACTTGACCAACTCTCACAAGGAAAAGACCATCTGCCTCCACCAACCCACAGATGGCACCTTCAGTTGAAGGTTCCCCAAACACTGAGCCATTCCAAACTCAACCACCTGCCTCTGCTTCAGGCCCTATTTCTCAGGAACAGAACCCTCCTGAGCAAATAGGTGTTGTACTTCAAAATTCCCTCCCTCTCATCACACCCATAATCACTGATATTATGACTAAAGCCATTGATAAGAGGCTTTCCTCAACTTTACAACCCTTGATTGATGCTGCTGTGCAAAAGACACTGTCTGCGGTACAAACCCCTTCCTCCAATGCATCCAAAAAGGGGGAGAGTACTACAGTGAAAGAAAAGAAGAGGAAAAGAACAGAGGAAGAGAAGGAAGAGAAGCAAGCCCAAGAGGAGGAGAAAGAAAAGCAACCTCTGCTCACTTACAAGCGAAAGAAAAGTGCTGATGATCATACTGCTGAAGACAAATCCTTGGAAGAGCTGGTAAAAGAAGCTGACACTACACACAGCTGATCCATGGATAAAATAATTGAACAACTCTTCAGGCAAGGGTTTGATACAGCCACATTGGATAGTGAGATCAGAAGGTTGGAAGTGCAAGAGATTCAAACCCGATGGGCTGGGTATAATGCTCTTGAAAAAGAGAGATTGGAGATAATGATCCGCTTCATTGCAAAATACTTGGGAAGATCGTTAATGGAGATTCGCGCGTGGACCGGGGACAGTATTCTGGCTATAGCCACCAGAATCTGTCTGTCTGAGCAATTCAACAAGGGGATTATTATGGAAGCTCTTGATGAGGCTGGGGCTGGTAAAAGGTTGGAGATGGCTAAACTCACAAAGGCGAAACTTACTACAAAGATGCTGGATCAACCTTCCCTTCCACCCACTCAAACACAGCCTACCCCTCAAATCTCCCAATCAATCTCTAAGCCAAAATCTAAACATCCTCATTCTTCAAAACCAATTCCTTCACCAACCCAACCATCATCCAGTGATGCACCTAGAAGGAGGAGAAGGGTGCTGAGGATGGAAGAAGAAGAAGAAGAGGATGAAGATGATAGTCTGCCACTCTCTGCTGTTCTAAAGCTACCAAAACCCCGAAGTCAACCCATGATCACACCTGACTCTCAAAGGGAAATGGTCAGAGTCAAGATAGAAGATGAAGAACAGCAGAAACAGCACGATGAGCAACTGTTGAAGATGGTTGACAAGGAATTTCCTCAGTCATCATCTATTCAAGCCATGAAAGGGCATGCTCAAAGGCTGTACACTCTCAGGCACACTTTTCAGTATGAGAAGGAGAGAGTGAGAGTATGGCCAGACCCCAGGTGAGTTCTAGAATCCATAAAAGAACTATTCCACACAGATACAATGGCCAGGTCAGAAAAACAATAGATTCTACCATCATGTTGGCCATTGTAGTCTCACCTTGGGAAATCATTGATGAATTCAAGAAAGCTCACCAAGCAAAGATGACCCCTCAAGCTTTACTAGAAAACAAGATGATTAAGAAGGGGTTGTTATATAAAAAACTTGAAGACATCAAGAAGAATGAGCTCCAGTTACTCCTTGAAGGCAACCATCCTGATGAATTTGTATATAGGGAGGTAACTACAGTGGAGCTGAAAAATGGCAGGACCATGAAGTACTTATCAGAGTACTATGGTCCAGAGTTCTTCTTCGAAGGTGGAGTAGAAGAACTCTCCAAGGAGGAACAAGTTGTTCTCCTGGAAGCCTATGTTCGAGAGTCATACAGACTCATTATGGGGAAGTAAATCTCATGAATGGGATAACAACTCTGTGTCCAGTTCCCCAAAACAGAGTTCCCATTCATACCTTGCCAAACAAATATCTGAGATTTCTTCCCAGGCCGGAGCTTACATGGGTCATCTTCTCTACTGATCAAGAAGGAAAAAGACCAATCTTTTGCCAACAATAAGTGGGATAATAAATAATTTAGAGGTTTTGGCTGCATTGGTTCAGGGGGAGTTTGTTGGACCAAAAGAACAATGAGCCAAGATCAGAAAACCTCTAAGTCCCACATGGTATCACAACAACTACTGAAAGCTTCATCAGCAGTTTGACAAGTGCTGAAGACTTCAAAGCTGAAGATCAAGTGCTGAAGACTTCAACAGCTGAAGAACTAAAGTGCTGAAGTACAACAGCTGAAGAACACAAGTACTGAAGCTGAATAGCTGAAGAACACAAGTACTGAAGCTGAACAGCTGAAGAATACAAGTGTTGAAGCTGAAAGACCAAAGTACTGAAGTACAACAGCTGAAGATCAACAACTGATGTACAAAGTCTGAAGACAAAGACTGAAGACATATGATGATATCTACTGAAGTCATCAGCTGATGAAACATCTGAAGGTCAAAGTCTGAAGATCAAGTACTGAAGCCTCAGTAGTTTGTCACAACTGCTGAAGAGTACTTCTTCAGTAGTTTGTCACAACTGCTGAAGAGTACTTCTTCAGTAGTTGTGATATCAGTAGTTTTATATTTCTAGTTTCAGTAGTTTTGTAAAACGACTAAAGAGCTTGTTCTTCAATCGTTGTAGTTTCAGTAGTTCTAATTAGTAGTTTTATATTTCGTACTTAACACTCTAATATGTTCTCAGTAGTTGTGAACATTTCAGTAGTTTGTTAAGATTTAGTTATTTTTGTAATAGATCTGCCAGTTGTCACTTTCCGTGATAACAGCAGTGGTTGTTGCACTCTATATAAGGAGTAACAACCTATTGTAATATGATGAATGATTTGAATGATTTGATCAGAAATATTTCATATCTATAAACATTCCTTGAATCAGAAATATATTCTCTCACTATAACCGTATGTGCTCTTAATGCATACAAGTATCGATTTCTTGCTACAATTTGTCTAATTCTTGTTCTTATTCCGCTGCTTTGAACTCTAATACATCAAACTTGTGATCGCTGATCCTGACATCATGCAACGAGGCAAATTTATAGCATACGCGTCGAGGCAATTGAAGGTTCATGAAGTGAACTACACAACTCATGATCTTGAACTTGGTGCTGTGGTTTTCGCATTGAAGATTTGGCGACACTATTTATATGGGACGCAATGCATAGTCTACACCGATCATAAGAGCCTCCAACACGTGTTCAATCAAAAGGATCTCAACATGAGACAAAGACGTTGGATTGAGTTGATTAGCGATTACGACTGCGACATTCGCTATCACCCTGGAAAGGCGAATGTTGTAGCCGACGCGCTAAGTCGCAAGGTCCACAACAAGACTGTCTCGCTTCAAGAAATTCGAGATCGAAGGCAATGGTTTGATACGCTAGGATAATTTGATACCGAAATTCATGTGGATGTCAACGAGGCTACTATCATGCTTCAAAACATAAGGATCGATAGTCACCTCAAGTTATGCATTCGCGAGGCTCAACAAGCGGCACTAACCGACGAAGGGTAAGATGAAGATTTGATGTCTAACGTTCGGTCACAACTGGAGACAAAACCGAACAGCATGTGGTACTTCTTGAATCGACTTTGGATCCCGAATCGCGACAACCTTCGGCACTTCATTATGAACGAAGCTCATCAAACCCGATATTCCGTTCATCCTGTCTCCGATAAGATGTACATGGACCTGCGTGGTCAATATTGGTGGCCTGGAATGAAGAAAGATATCGCGACTTATGTTTCCAAGTGTCTCACGTGTGCAAGGGTCAAAGCCGAACATCAACGACCAAGTGGTTTACTTGAGCAACCTGAAATCCCTATGTGGAAATGGGAACATATATCCATGGATTTCGTAACCAAGTTACCTCGTACACCTCGTGGTCATGATAGCATATGGGTCATTGTTGACCGTTTGACCAAGACAACACATTTCATACCCATACGAGATACGTACAAGGTTTCAAGGTTGGCTCGAATCTATGTTGACGAAATTGTAAGTCGTCATGGCATGCCGTTGCACATTATTTCCGATCGAGATGCTCGTTTCACTTTGCACTTTTGGTCTTCGATGCAAGAACGCTTGGGGTACTCAATTGGTTTTAAGTACGGCTTACCATCCTCAAACCGATGGTCAAACCGAACGAACAATCCAAACCCTCGAGGATTTACTACGTCTTTGTGTTCTTGATTTTGGTGGCGATTGGGATACGCATCTACCGCTCGCGAAATTTTCGTATAACAATAGTTATCACTCGAGTATCAAGATGGCACCGTTTGAAGCACTTTATGGTCGTAAATGTCGTTCACCGATCTGTTGGACCGACATTGGGGAAAACTTCATCACTGGCCCTGAACTTATACAAGAGACGACCGATAAAGTTTCTATTATCCGCAAGAACCTTGAAGTGGCAAGAAGTCGACAAAAGAGTTATGCCGATAAGCGTCGTAAGCCATTGGAGTTCCAAGTTGGTGACATGGTTCTTCTTAAGGTTTCACCATGGAAAGGTGTTGTTCGCTTTGGAAAGAAGGGTAAACTAGCTCCAAGATTTGTAGGACCTTTCAAAATCCTGAAAAAGATTGGGAAAGTGGCTTATAAACTGGAACTACCTTCCGACCTTAGTGGAGTTCATTCTGTATTCCATGTCTCAAATTTGAGAAAGTGTTTGGCCGACGAGAGTCTGCATGTTCCATTGGAAGACATCCAGATCGACGAGTCATTGCACTTTGTGGAGAAACCTGCTGAAATTATGGATCGCATCATGAAGAAAACTAGAACCACAACTACTCCAATTGTCAGGGTTCGTTGGGAGAATAAGTGTGGAGCTGAGTTCACTTGGAGCGTGAGGATCATATGAAGGAGAAATACCCGTACTTGTTCGCCTAGTTTATTCTTAATTTCGGGACGAAATTCTTTTAAGTTGGGGAGACTGTAACATCTTGTATTCTTGGTTAACTAATAGTTAACCTCGTTTATTCTTGTAAGGAATATTAATACTTTTGATGAAACCTTTGGGCTAATTGTGTTTATCTCTTAGTTAGTCACTAATTCTTTAATGTAAAAAAATTATAGTTTATCTATTAAGTTGAATATTATAATAATCATAAAAATAATAACAATAATAACTTTTATAAGAGTAATAATTATGTTATTATTAATACTAATAATAATAGCAAGTTATAATAATAATAATTATAATATTAATAATAGTAATTGTAACAATACAATAATAATTTTGTAGAAGTTATTTAAGTTAAAAGATGTTTATAACTTGGGTTTAAAAATTTAAGGGGGCCTTGTTTTCAATTTAGAAACTATAAAAACAAAGTTCCAGCATAAAATAATAAAAATGAAAACTATAGGGACCAAAGTTGCAAATAGTTGAAACTTAATCCCTGTTAGACCGTTTCGCCGGCCATGAAGTCGCCGAGCTCCGACCGAGCTCCGGCGAGGCCAAGAAAACGTGGAACCCTGAGCATTTAACTTGAAATATCGGTTTCTAACCGTTTGGGAGACGAATTCGAACCTTAAGGGTTGTTTGAATTACGTTAAGCACCGGTTACAAGAGCTATTGAGCTCGAGTAACCGACGAGTATCAAACACCCAACGTTCGGGCATTAAACACCAATAATAACTCAATTAAATGAACCAAATTGGACGTCTAAGAAATTCTAATCGGTTGCGACACCCAATTGCATCTCAAAACACAAAATTTAACTAATTTAATCCTGCTCTATATTGCGACCCGCACCGCACTCGAACACCACCATACGAGCCTGCTAACTACGAATTGATAGAGGGCTTTACATCGGGAACACTATCCGAAGCTTCACATGAATTTAATTTGAATTCCTTAAACATTTGCACCCGAATTGAGTTCCAATTTCATCGCAGCTTGTTCCTCCATCGTTTCTGGACTTGTTAAATTCAAAAAGGTAATTGAAACCACCTACACGTTCGTTTCTTCATAAGGAACAATAGCCCTATGGTTATCGGTGTCCATGGAGTCGATTTGTGCACCAATTTGAGATAAATTGAACCTAGGGTTCATGTGAATTTGGGCGGGTTCTGTGTTCATTGCTTTTAAGTTTTGGAAACCAATTTCAACCGCGGCTGAAGCCTTGGTTCACTGGTTCTCCACTTGCATTCCACACTAGAGGTCCCGGGTTCGAACCCGGCGACCTCCAACATTTTTTTTGGGGTTTTTTTTTGCCTTAAAAAAAATAGAAAATTCTGAAAATCAATAAAAATCAATCTTGTAAATTTAAATTATTTTTGAAGTCACTGAATCAATTTCTGAAAATTTATGTTCTTATAATACTCGTATATTTTTATAAAACAAATGATATAATTAGTTCAATTTCTTATAAAATATTTTTTTTAATGTTGATTAGCTTATTAGATCATTATTTGTTCAAATAATATATTTAGATTATTTCTTATAAGTTAAACTTAAAATATTGTTTTAATTTACTAAATAGTTGTTTGTTCAAATAATATATTTAAATAATTTTACTTATAAAATAGACAATTAATATTGTTATAACTCACTAAATCATTACTTGTTCAAATAACAAGTATATATTATTGTTTAAAATAAGAGTTATTTTAAAAGTTTGTTTAAATTATATTTAGACCTTGTTACAAATGGTTTCTTTTATTTCTTGGTATTAAAACGATTAAATAATATATTGACTCAAAGCATAATCAAAATTTACCATGTTAGTTGGATATAATTATTAACATCTCAAATTCCACTTAAAACCTTAGTTCCCGTTAAAACGCTAAACTTATTATAATTAAACTTTAACCTTGTGTGTGTGTATATATATATATATATATATATTTAGGTGCCTTGTGATGTTCATCTTGGAACAACGTTTATTATCAATCCTATTAACCTTCATACTTATACTTTTAGCCGTGTGAGTATTTCCATACCCCTTTTTGCTTATTTCACACTTTGGGGTGAAACATGTTAATTTATTGTCATTGCACTTGAAAAATTATTTGAGACTTGTAATCTTTGTGGCAATTCATCATGCAAAGTTGTGGTTAGTTGAACTTTTGTGGTTACCATGTTATGGCGTTATATGTACAATCACTAACTATTGCTAGCCCAGCGAAGTCATAGATCTATGGGCAAGACAAGCCTACTTTGGTTGATCCAAGTACACTTAGCTGATCGTATAATCTTGTAAACATTTGAGACTTGTAAAACTTTGTCGAGGCTTGGTTGTTGCATTGTTCATAACATCGCTAATCACTTTATTCACTAACTTATGACTTGGATTGCCATCTTTTATATAATCTATGTATTTAAAACTATGGAATGCTCACCAACATTGTTGTTGACCTTTTATTTTTAACATGTTTCAGGAAACGCCCAAGTTTGATATCTACTCTTTGAAGCTTGCACATCTAGGAATGGACCTAGATAAATAAGTGAATTAAACTGACTTGTTACCTTTTATGTTATGTTTTTATTTCTTTAAGACTTAAGCTTGTAATGAAACAATTGAATTTTATGATTAATTTATATTTGGGTTATTAATAGCGTTATGTGGCTGTGGACGATCTTAACTCTCACTCCTCGACGTTTCCGCCGTCAAGGATGGGGTGTGACAGATTGGTATCAGAGCCCATAACTATAGGGATCTAGGTTATTACAAATGGTGACCTAGACTCTAGTATGCATGAACCTTATAGAATTATGATTCTATCTTGTAAAATTATATAGTTTGCATGCTACATAATGTTATGCCCACATAATGTTATGCCCACTTATGTGTAAAATTATATAGTTTGCATGCTACATAATAAATTGAACCTTATAGAATTATGATTCCAATGATTGTTATAACCAGATTTAGTTATCTAGGTTCACACATGTGTTCAGAAGCATTGAGAATAAAAACACTATAGCATTGTACGTTTTTACAAAAAGCAAAAGAGTATTCATGCGAGAACTATTGTTGTTTTGTGTTTTGGTGTAAATAGATCCTTTCCCATGTAATTAGTTAAGCTTTCGTGAATACTTTGATGCAATAATTTATAGTTGCATAATTTTGATTAGAATACAAGTAAATCTGATTACTTGGACGTGTTACCCTAATTTAACTTCTTTTTCATCGATCACGTATTGCGTCCTTGTTTGGCGTCTCAGTACTTTTATTCTATGCGTGTAATTTATTTCTTGATTATTATTATTAGAACACGAGTACTTTCTTTCTTTTTTACACCTGGTTTCCTAGCCTAGATGGTAAATAAAGTATTCTGTTGATCTCCTATTGTCATTTTGATTGATTCGGTGAATTTTTGAGATAGGAGTGTGCATAGTTAGTTGTGGAGTGCTCTCAAAGTGTTTTGGTCAAAGTGGACTCATGGCTAGTTCGTGTGATTTTTTGTTTGATTTTGCGTTCGATTGATACAAAACATATTATGTTCTATTTGTGAATAATTAGTGTGATTCAAATGATTGTTGTAATCAGATTTGATTATATTTGTTTACGAGTGCGTTGAGGAGCCATGAGAATAAAAATTCTAATATATTGGACGTTGTTACAAAAGCAAAAAAGTAACAATGCGAGAACTATTGTTGTTTACTGTTTTGTTATAAGTAGTTCCTTTCCCATTTAATTAGTGAAGCTTTCGTGAATACTTTGATGCATCATTTTAGTCATTTTGACCGATTCGGTGGATGTTCACCGCAAGAGTGTGCGAATTTGGTTGTGGAGTGCTCTCAAAGTGTTTTGGGCAGAAGTGGATTGATTTCAAGACTCGTCGTGTGGTTTAGTGTTGGTGTTGGTTTTGATTGATACAAACATACTATGCTCCATTTTTGAATTGTTAGTGTGATTCCAGTGATTTTTAAAATCAGATTTGATTAGATTGGTTCATACATGTGTTCAAAAGCCTTGAGAATCAAAACTCTATAGCATTGGACGTTGTTACAAAAGCAAAAAAGTAATAATGCAAGATCAATTGTTTTTAGTGTTTTGGTATAATTAGATTCTTTCCCGTGTAATTAGTTAAGCTTTCATGAATACATTGATGCATCATTTATAGTTGAATAATTTTGATTATAATACAAGTAAATCATATTTACTTGGTCGGGTTACCCTGATTTGACTTCTGTTTCATTGATTATACATTGTGTCTTTGTTTGACGTCTTATTAATTTCATTCCTTGCTTGTAATATGATTCTTGATTCTTAGTATGAGAACAAGAGTACTTTTTTGTATCTTTACACCTGGTTTCCTTTCCTAGATGGTCAATAAAGTATTCTGTTGATCCCCTATTGTCATTTTGATTGGTTCTAGGGATTTTTGAGACAAGAGTGGGCGAAGTTGGTTGTGGAGTGCTCCGAAGTGTTTTGAGCAGAAGTGGATTGATTTCAAAAATCGTTTGTGTTGTTTAGTGTTTGGTGTTGGTTTCAATTGATACAAACATACTATGTTTCATTTTGAATGATGAGTGTGATTCCAATGATGGCTATAATCATATTGGATTATATTTGTTCACGTGTGTGTTTAGAAGCCTTGAGAATCAAACTCTGAAGCATTGGATGTTGTTACTAAATGCAAAAAATATCCATGTGAGAACTATTGTTGTTTAGTGTTTTGGTATAAATAGTTCCTTTCCTATGTAATTAGTTAAGTTTCATGAATACTTTGATGTATCTGTTGGGTTTGCAAGAACATAAAACTAAACCCATTAAACTTACTGAAAACGCAGCGGAATATCAACATATTATTGACTTACTTATAAGCTGAAAAATATGTTCATTAGGTGACCATTTGAATGTATAAAACAAACCCAAAACAAAGGATCTTTAAATATGTGAATAAGCAAGCATGAACACATAAAAACAAGCATAATAGACAGCCATTAACAAGCTGCCAAAACTACCTTTCAGCAGTTGAGAACAATACTTCCAAAAGGGCTGCCAAAAACGTGGATTTGATGAAGATGTAGATGTCAAAATCGGCCAAGACTCCAAGAAGAGGAGGTCCTCAAGCTAGTATACCCCAAGCAATGTGCAAACACTCTTCTTGTTAGGGAGATTAACACCAAGAGTGATTCCAAATCCACTCAATCAGCTGGAAAAACCGAGAACTCTTTTGGGAGAGAAAAGACTTCAAAAAACACTTTGCATGTGTGTGTTAGATGATATGGTAGTGTGTAAGACCAGCACTCAAGTGATTAGTGTTCAAGAAGGTGAAAACCCTCTCATTGGAGAGGGTTTGGGCGGCCAAAAACACTTGACCAAAATATTTTCCCTCTTAAAATTCACTAAACAAACTTTATAGATTGGTCCCTTGTAAGTTTGTACAATTAACATTTAGTTGTGAAACTTATACACTCTTTTAATTACTTAATGTTATCTAAATAACTTAAATAACACTAAGTAATATTCTTGAACAAAATATCCTAATAAGTTGTTCCATCTCTCATGCAACTTATTTAGAAAACCCATTTTCTAAATTTGGTGTTATTATTCAATTACATGATCATATCATAAATTGAATATTAATTGGTGTTTGCTAAGCTTGTTATTAGGTATAACCCGACTTGGATCATAACGTACTAACCGCATCAATATTCTATGTGTCTTGGGCACATAGAATCCAACAATCTCCCACTTGCCCAAGATTCATAGAAGATTGATGCAAGCAGTAAATACCGCCTAACAACGGTTTACTACCCTGAATACGCATGACTTATAGCCATTCAATAACATCATCTTATTCAAGTATCCTACTTGAAATGATTTAGGTGAATTAATCATCTATCCTTTTGTTACAGATGTCATGTTAAATCCAAGAACACAGAGTGATCATTCCTTGTTGATTTAACTTATCAGGCCTTAGACATCTAACTCTCAATGAATAAGAGGAACAAATTCCATCTTGACTACATACGTTTCTCACAAACACCTCGTATCATACCTGAACATACCCTTATGTACTGTCCATTATTTCAGGGCAGTGAAGAATCAGCTCAAGGCATAATACTTGGTGAATATCAAAACCCAATATGTATCTTAGGTCGGAGGATACCAAATGATATTCGCCTTTACTCAAAATTACTTATGATCAATCAATAAGATTCCATGTAGTAAAGTTTGAGTTGCGGGTTAGTCCAATATTTGCATCCCACAAATATCCATGAACCTTGGTAGCAACCCATTGCTCTATATTCATCCTTATGAATATCAACCAATCCAAGTTCATAATAATCTTACCCTCACACGTGTTCCCACAAGTATGAACGACTACGGACATTTAAAGTAAACAATTTACTCATGGTTAAAACATGTTAAATTGGAACATTAATTGAAACATTATAACCAAATAATTTTATTCAAATAATAAAGAGTTCCACATATCCAAATACAAAATTTACACATCAAATCCAATCACTAGAATATCGAAGTCCCATGGCACAAGTATGACCTTCATGCTTTGCCTTTTCAAGGAGCTTCGTGAGAGGATCCGCAATGTTCTGATCCGTGTGAACTTTGCGAATATATATCTTTCCTTTTTCAACTTCATCTCGTATGTAGTTGAATCTCCGCTCAATGTGCCTAGTCTTTTGGTGAGCACCAGGTTCCTTGATTTGAGCAATCGCACCCTGTTGTCACAAAAGATCTCTAGGGGGTCCTGAATGGAAGGGACAACCCCCAAATCGGCAATGAATTTCTTTAACCATGCAGCTTCTTGAGCTGCCAATGAGGCGGCGACGTATTCTCGTTTTGTAGTTGAGAGAGCCACCACATCCTGTTTGGAGCTTTTCCATGAGACCGCATCTCCATTTAGAATGAAAATATATCCCGATTGTGACCGAGAATCATCACGATCGGTTTGGAAACTCGCATCCGTGTAACCTTTTACACCGAGTTCCTCATCACCAGATCCATAGATTAAGAACATATCTTTTGTCCTCCTTAGGTACTTAAGTATGTTCTTAACAGCCATCCAATGACTGTTTCCAGGATTTTGCTGGTAACGGCTTGTCATGCTTAAAGCGCATGACACCTCCGGTCGAATGCATATAATCGCATACATGATGGATCCAATAGCAGATGCGTATGGGATTTCCTTCATTTTATCTTGCTCATCCTTTGAGCTAGGACATTGAGTCGTACTCAATATCGTTCCTCTTTGAATAGGCACGGTACCTTTCTTAGAGTTCTCCATCTTGAACCTTTTCAAGATTTTATCAATATACGCACTTTGATTTAAATCAATCAACCGCCTTGATCTATCCCTATAGATCTTTATTCGCAGAATATTGGCAGCTTCACCAAGATCCTTGATGGAAAAACAACTTCCAAGCCAGGTTTTTACACCTTCCAGGGTTGGAATGTCATTTCCAAATAGTAGTATGTCATCAACATACAATACTAGGAAAGTTATTGTGCTCCCACTAGCCTTCTTATACACACAAGCCTCATCAGCGTTTTTGATGAAGCCAAATTTCTTTACCTCCTCATCAAAACGATGATTCCAGCTTCTCTATGCTTGTTTCAATCCATTGATTGATTTCTTTAACTTGCATACTTTATTAGGATGTTTTGGATCGACAAAACCTTCAGGCTGAACCATATAAACATCTTCCTCAAGATATCCATTTAGGAAAGCGGTTTTGACATCCATTTGCCAAATCTCATAATCATAATGAGCAGGTATGGCAAACAATATCCTTATAGACTTTAGCATCGCAACAGGTGAGAAGGTTTCATCATAATCAACCCCTTGAGTTTGAGTGAAACCCTTTGCTACAAGTCTAGCTTTATAAGTATCCAAGTTTCCATGCATATCGTTTTTCTTCTTGAAAACCCACTTACTTCCAACTACCTTGGAATTAAGAGGTGGTACAACAAGTTTCCAAACTTGATTGTCATACATGGATTGCATCTCAACGTTCATGGCCTCAAGCCATTTGTCACAATCCAAATTGGACACTGCATCATGGTATGTGGTTGGTTCATCTGAATCTACCACATAGCATCCATCCATGAAAAATCTGTATCTTTCATGTGGATTACTAGTTCTACCACTTTTACGAACGTTTTGTGTGTATTGATCAACTACATGATCAACTTCAACATCCTCATGTTGAGTGCTAACTTCAACCAAACATGCATCGGGTTGTGGTTCTTGATCCTCCTCAAGATCCACTGTTCTACTGCTAGTTCCTTCCATAAGGAACTTTGCTTCTAAGAACTCACCCATTCTGGCAACAAACACCTTTTGTTCCAGTGGCTCATAGAAATAATATCCCATAGAATCTCTAGGGTATCCAACAAAGATACACTTGGTGGATCGGACTTCTAATTTGTTTAGGGTGGGAGTCTTAACATAAGCCTCACAACCCCAAACCCTTAAGTATGATAGGGATGGAACTCTTCCATGCCATATCTCAAAAGGTGTCTTTCCACCTTTTTGGTTGGGGCCATATTTAAAATACGGGTCGCGGAGAGCAAAGCGAAACCCCAAAATGATAGAGGTAATGTGCTTCTAGCCATCATAGATCGAACCATATCCAATAAGGTTTGATTCCTCCTCTCAGACACACCATTATGTTGTGGTGTTCCAGGTGGAGTGAGTTGTGAGACAATCCCAGAACTCCTAAGATGATCTTGAAAAGCATCACTTAGGTATTCACCTCCTCTATCGGTACGGAGAACTTTAATCGACTTGTTGAGTTGATTTTCCACTTCATTCTTGAAGATTTTGAACATTTCAAAAGCTTCATCTTTGTGCCTTAATAAGTACACATACCCATAGCGACTATAATCGTCGGTAAAGGTAATGAAGTATCTTTCACCATTCCTAGTCATTGGCTTAAAAGGACCACATACATCCGAATGTATAATTCCTAATAAATCTTTTGCCCTTTCGTTAGTTCCACTAAAGGGTGCCTTAGTCATTTTTCCTTGTAAACAAGATTCACATACATGAAATGAATCACATTCATTTGTTTTTAAAAGACCAATTCTTTTGAAGTGTTTGTATACGTTTCTTGTTTATATGACCAAGACGACAATGCCAAAGATAGGCTTCACTCAAATCCAACTTGAGTTTTTTGGTGTTAGTATGGTACAATGAACTATTTAAAGCATTTTCATGAACCAATTCATAAATACCATTAATGGGAATTGCTTTAAAATAGAACATATCATTTGAAGAAACATGAATATCATTTCAAACAAAAGATAATACATAATCATGATGTCTTAATTGGGATACAGAAATAATGTCCTAGTCAAACTAGGAGCATACAAAACATTCTTCAAAATAATATCCAAGCCACTTTGAAGTTTTAGGATGTAGTCCCCACGAGCTTCAACTAGGACTTTGGTTCCATTGCTCATGAAGAGGCTAACATCCCCTTGATTGAAGTCCCTACTTCTTTTGAACCCCTGCAACAAATTGCAAATATGAGTTCCACATCCAGTATCTAATACCCATGTGTTTGAAGATGTAACATTAAGATCAATATGAATCATGTATATTGTACCTGAGGTCTGCCCGGCATCCTTCTTGGCTTTCAACTCTTGGAGATGGACATGACAATTTCTTGCCCAATGTCCAATCTCCCCACACTTGAAGCATGGGTCATTGGTAGCAACCTTTTGCTTCTTCTCTTGTGGTTTGGGTGGTACCCTTACCACCCCTTTCCCATTTCCCCAGGTGGGTCCCTTACCCTTGGCAACCTTTGCCTTGGGTGCACGATAAGGCCTTTTCTTGTTCCCACCTTCATTGATGGTGAGAACAGGTAAAACCCTTTTACCCATGGCCGCCTCGCCCGTTTTCAGCATTGAGTGAAGCTCACCAATGCTTTTGTCCCAAGCATTCATGTTGTAGTTCAACAAGAATGTCTCGAACTTCTTGGTAAGGCCATTAAGGATCAAATCCATGGCCAATTCCTTCGAGACAAGACAATTAAGCCTCTCGAGGCAGTCAATATGACTTTTCGAAGCGCTCAACCCTTGCTTGCGTTTGGAACGTTTCCTTCAGCTGGGTTATCATGTCATATGCTCCGTGATGTTCATACTCCTTTTGGAGATCCAGAGTCATGCTCGCTAGCATGAGACAAGACACTTGGACAGAGTCCTCAGTGTACTTGACCCAATCATTGTAGGCCTCCTCATCATCCTCAGTAGGTTGATCAGGGATAGGGTCGTCTAAAACATATGATCTTCTCTCTTGCTTGAGAACAATTCTCAAGTTTCGATACCAATCAATAAAGTTATTATGATTTAGACGTTCTTTTTGGAGGATCGCTCGTAATGATTGGTTGGACGCGGATGAGTTATCGTGATTATCATTGTTGGTGGCCATCTACAAAATTTAACCAAGATCTATTTTAGTATTTTCGATATTGTTATTTTTAATAATTAATGTCTTTTAAGGTCATTTTATATTAAATTCTAGAACCCAACATTATATTTAAATTGTGGTTAGGTGACCTTTATCCCACGATTTAAATTAATAAGTTGGTCAACAATTGACGGATGCAACCATTTACAACTTCTAGAGGTATGGGATCGACTTTAAACATCGTATGTAAAGTCGGCATGTTAATCCCATCAACACCATTTGGAAACCATATTGTAGGTGATCCATTTAACATGGTTTGCAAATCAAGACATCCTACTTACACACACGTGTGAGTTTGCCAAAATGAGTGGTTAGGTGACCTTTATCCCACGAATATGGCATTCTCACGTTATGTCATAAGTTCCCTCAAAATGGTTAGGTGACCTTTATCCCACTAAGAGTTCCCAAGTGACTCAAGTGCTATGTAAAAGGACGGTGTTGAAATTGTTTTCAAATGTTTAGAGATTTCATAATTTTAGTTTAGAAAACTCTTTGTACTTGTATTTGCATGCTTTCAAATACAAGGTACCCTTTGGTCCTTTGATTAAAACCTATTTTAATCTTTAAAATCATTAAATCATTTTAATAACATTTTATCACCTTTTAATGATTAAGAACCATCATTTTTATAGCTTTTTAAGTTTGTTAATTAGTTTGTAATGCATATCAAAATATCAACCATACAATCAAATAACAAACATACAAACAAGCATAAACATAAACAACCATAATGTGCATAACCAAAGCTACTATGTGACCACACTTGTTTGCCATCACAAGTGTGGTCATTACGTCTTTCCTAAGGGTTGAAATCAACACAAAATGAGGTCGTCATAGGCCCCCACTTGAACTTTCATCCATAAGCTTCAAGTTCCATGTCTTTGATGTCCATCTTTGGGTCTTGATCTTGTGCATCTTCCTATTACAAAAATTGTATCCTAATACATTTTTATAATAAAAGAAATGCACCTAATCTATTAATTACATAACCAAATGAACAAATAATTACAACCCAAATAATAAACATAAATATTACAACCCAATTGAATGAATAAAACCAACCATTCCAATCATCCAAATCAAAGGGGCCAAAGGCTAGGTTATGCACTATCAAGAGAACAATCATAAACATCATTCAACAAACTAAATAAACCCCATCAAACCCAAAATTTTCAGCCAACATAAACTGAAAATTTTGGTTTGTTTGTCCAAACAAACAACATCCAAAATTATCAACCAATTGACATTTCCATCTTTCAAAGTTTAATCATAAGCATGAAGATATAACTATGAAAGACTTGGGGTTTACACAATCAGCCAAAATCAGCCTCTAATAGGTTGATAATAATCTTCTAAAACCGATTTTAAAGAACAAGAACAAGCAAGTTATCCACATAACCGGCTCTTGATGCCATTGTTGGGTTTGCAAGAACATAAAACTAAGTTTAACCCATTAAACTTACTGAAAATGCAGCGGAATATCAACATATTATTGACTTACTTATAAGCTGAAAAATATGTTCATTAGGTGACCATTTGAATGTATAAAACAAACCCAAAACAAAGGATCTTAAATATGTGAATAAGCAAGCATGAACACATAAAAACAAGCATAATAGACAGCCATTAACAAGCTGCCAAAACTACCTTTCAGCAGTTGAGAACAATACTTCCAAAAGGGCTGCCAAAAACGTGGATTTGATGAAGATGGAGATGTCAAAATTGGCCAAGACTCCAAGAAGAGGAGGTCCTCAAGCTAGTATACCCCAAGCAATGTGCAAACACTCTTCTTGTTAGGGAGATTAACACCAAGAGTGATTCCAAATCCACTCAATCAGCTGGAAAAACCGAGAACTCTTTTGGGAGAGAAAAGACTTCAAAAAACACTTTGCATGTGTGTGTTAGATGATATGGTAGTGTGTAAGACCAGCACTCAAGTGATTAGTGTTCAAGAAGGTGAAAACCCTCTCATTGGAGAGGGTTGGGCGGCCAAAAACACTTGACCAAAATATTTTCCCTCTTAAAGTTCACTAAACAAACTTTATAGATTGGTCCCTTGTAAGTTTGTACAATTAACATTCAGTTGTAAAACTTATACACTCTTTTAATTACTTAATGTTATCTAACTAACTTAAATAACACTAAGTAATATTCTTGACAAAATATCCTAATAAGTTGTTCCATCTCTCATGCAACTTATTTAGAAAACCCATTTTCTAAATTTGGTGTTATTATTCAATTACATGATCATATCATCAATTGAATATTAATTGGTGTTTGCTAAGCTTGTTATTGGGTATAACCCGACTTGGATCATAACGTACTAACCGCATCAATATTCTATGTGTCTTGGGCACATAGAATCCAGCAGTATCAATTTATAGTTGAATAATTTTGATTAGAATACAAGTAATCTTCTTTACTTGGTCGTGTTACCTTCTTATGCCTTCTTTTCATCGACCAGCATTGCATCTTTCTTCAAGTCTCATTACTTTCATTATGCACTTGTATTGTGATTCTCGATTCTTATTCAGTGAACATGAGTACTTTCTTTCTTCCTTACACCTAGTTTCCTTGCGTAGATGGTCAATAAACTATACTATTAATCCCTATTGTCATTTTGAATTATTCTGTGATTTTTGAGGCAAGAATGTGCGAAGTTGGTTGTGGAGTGCTCTCGAAGTGTTTTCGGAAAAAGTGGATTTATTTCAAGGCTCGTTCGTGTGGTCGTGTTCGGTTTTGGTTTTGATTGAAACAAAACATGCTATGTTCCATTTGTGAATAATTATTGTGAATCCAATGATAGTTATAACCAAATTTGATTATATTTATTCACGACTTTGTTTTTTGTTTTGGTATATATAGTTCCTTTCCCATGTAATTAGTTAAGCTTTCATGAATACTTAGATGGACCATTTATAAGGTTCTTAATTTGAATAAAATACAATTAAATCTTATTTACTTTGTCGTGTTACCTTGATTTGACTTCTTTTTCATCGATCACGCGTTGCGTCTTTGTTTGACGTCTCATTACTTTCATTCCATATGTGTAATTAGATTCTCGATTCTTTTTAGTGAAACATGAGTATTTTCTTGTTTCTTTACACCTGGTTTCCTTAACTAAATGGTTAATAAAATATTATGTTGATCCCTTACTGTCATTTCCATTGATTTTGTGGATTTTTGAGGCAAGAGTGTGCGAAGTTGGTTGTGAAGTGCTCTCGAAGTGTTTGGGCAGAAGTGGATTGATTTTAGGCTCGTTCGTGTGGTTTCGTGTATGGTTTCGATTTCGATTGAAACAAAACATGCTATGTTCCATTTGTGAATGATTAGTGTGAATCCAATGATTGTTATAATCAGATTTGATTATATTGTTTACGAGTTTGTTCAAAAACCTTGAGAATCAAAAATCTATAGTATTGAATGTTGTTACGAAAATCAAAAAATATCAATGCGAGAACTATTGTTGTTTAGTGTTTTGGTATAAATAGTTCTTTCCCATGTAATTAGTTAAGCCTTCATTAATACTTTGATTAACCATTTTATAGGTTCATAAGTTTGATTAAAATACAAGTAAATCTTAATTACTTGGTCATGTTACCTTGATTTTACTCCTTTTCAATGATCATGCGTTGCATCTTTGTTTGATGTCTCGTTACTTTCATTCTACGTGTGTTATTTGATTCCCCATTCTTATTCCGTGAACACATGTACTTTCTTGCTTCCTTACACCAGGTTTCCTTGCCAAGATGGTCAATAAAGTATTTTGTTGATCGACTATTATGATTTTAATTGATTCGGTGGAGTTTTTTTAGGCAAGAGTGTGTGAAGTTTGTTGTTGAGTGCTGTCGAAGTGTTTTGGATAGAATTGGATTGATTTTATGGCTTGTTTGGGCGGTTTCGTGTTTGGTTTTGGTTTCAATTTAAACAAAACATGCTATGTTCCATTTGTGAATGATTAATGAGACTTCAATGATTGTTATAATTTGATTTGATTATATTTTTCACGAGTGTATTCAGAAGCCTTGAGAATCAAAACTCTATAGCAATAGACGTTGCTATGAAAAGCAAAAAAGTACCCATGTGAACTATTGTTGTTTAGTGTTTTGGTATTAATAGTTACATTCCCATGTAATAAGTTAAGATTTCATGAATATTTCGATGCACCAATTTATAGGTTCATAATTTTGATTAAAATAAAAGTAAATCTTATTACTTTGTCGTGTTACTTGATTTGACTTCTTTTTCATCGATCACGCGTTGCGTCTTTGTTTGACGTCTCATTACTTTCATTCCATATGTGTAATTAGATTCTCGATTCTTTTTAGTGAAACATGAGTATTTTCTTGTTTCTTTACACCTGGTTTCCTTAACTAAATGGTTAATAAAATATTATGTTGATCCCTTACTGTCATTTCCATTGATTTTGTGGATTTTTGAGGCAAGAGTGTGCGAAGTTGGTTGTGAAGTGCTCTCGAAGTGTTTGGGCAGAAGTGGATTGATTTTAAGGCTCGTTCGTGTGGTTTCGTGTATGGTTTCGATTTCGATTGAAACAAAACATGCTATGTTCCATTTGTGAATGATTAGTGTGAATCCAATGATTGTTATAATCAGATTTGATTATATTTGTTTACGAGTTTGTTCAAAAACCTTGAGAATCAAAAATCTATAGTATTGAATGTTGTTACGAAAATCAAAAAATATCAATGCGAGAACTATTGTTGTTTAGTGTTTTGGTATAAATAGTTTCTTTCCCATGTAATTAGTTAAGCCTTCATTAATACTTTGATTAACCATTTTATAGGTTCATAAGTTTGATTAAAATACAAGTAAATCTTAATTACTTGGTCATGTTACCTTGATTTTACTCCTTTTCAATGATCATGCGTTGCATCTTTGTTTGATGTCTCGTTACTTTCATTCTACGTGTGTTATTTGATTCCCCATTCTTATTCCGTGAACACATGTACTTTCTTGCTTCCTTACACCAGGTTTCCTTGCCAAGATGGTCATAAAGTATTTTGTTGATCGACTATTATGATTTTAATTGATTCGGTGGAGTTTTTTTAGGCAAGAGTGTGTGAAGTTTGTTGTTGAGTGCTGTCGAAGTGTTTTGGATAGAATTGGATTGATTTTATGGCTTGTTGGGCGGTTTCGTGTTTGGTTTTGGTTTCAATTTAAACAAAACATGCTATGTTCCATTTGTGAATGATTAATGAGACTTCAATGATTGTTATAATTTGATTTGATTATATTTTTCACGAGTGTATTCAGAAGCCTTGAGAATCAAAACTCTATAGCAATAGACGTTGCTATGAAAAGCAAAAAAGTACCCATGTGAACTATTGTTGTTTAGTGTTTTGGTATTAATAGTTACATTCCCATGTAATAAGTTAAGATTTCATGAATATTTCGATGCACCAATTTATAGGTTCATAATTTTGATTAAAATAAAAGTAAATCTTATTTACTTGGTCATGTTACTTTGATTTTATTATTTTCCATCGATCACGCATTACGTCTTTGTTTTTTTGGGTAAAGAGTTACCCCGATGATTTTTATTATTATCAAAAAACACAAGTAAAGTGAAGAGTCCACTTTAATTCAGAATTGGACATGCCCAAATCCGGAAAACAACAAAAAACAACTAGCTAACTAGAAAACTAACAACCAACAATCCTCCAAAGCCAACAAACCAAATAAAACAAAAACATCATCTTCCGACTAATCGTGAATTTCCCATTGGCCATACACCCTTTGCACTCGGCTACTACTCTTAAACTTCATGGCCATGAGTTTGTAGCGAATCTCTTGTACAATCATTTTTGCTAGGATGTCCGGAGGATGTGGCTTATCATTGAATGGCCTCCGATTTCTCTCTTGCCAAAAAAAAAGTACGCCGTGGCAGCAACTACTAATCGAGCAACAATTGATCCAATAGATTTTGACTTCGCCTTTGGAATTAGAACTTGTAAAACTTGGTGCCAAATCGGAGGAATATTGTGCATAGAAGCGCGGATTCGAACTACAGCCCAAACCTTTATAGCATAAGAGCATTCAATGAACAGATGTGCATAGGAATCAAAGTTAGACACGCATAATGAGCAACACATCAAATTCATATTCCTTCTTCTCGAACTACTCCACTTTAGGATTCTAATTGAGTCAAGAGTTTACCTTTAACAATGAGCCACATAAGGAAGGCATGCTTCGGAATGCATTGAGCAAACAAAATACATTCTGCCCATGCAACATTCGGCCCCTTACATCAAATAAAATTCCAAGCATTGGTTGAGGAAAAAGGCAATAACAAATCACCTTCTTTCCACATAATTGTATCCTTCACCCCTTCATTCAATGTAACATCGATATCGGCTATCAAAGGGAAACGATGTAGCCACCCCATCGGCCAAACCCATTTGTCATTAGCACGAAGTTTATCCACCATATCAGTCATGGAAAAACCTGCATCTCTTATTGCTCTTGGCGAAATAAACGAAGCCAAAGGGCTGCAATTACACCAATAATCATACCACACATTCATTATTTTGCCATTACCAAGTTTATGCCAGATGGCTCCTCTAACTCTATCTCAGACCTCCATAATATTACGCCAACTCCAAGTGCACACTCCGGGAGTCCTTACACTCCAAAAATTCGAAGAAGCCAACCTATAATTATGAATCCATCAAACCCATAAAGATTCACTATGAGATAAAAGGCACCAAATATGAGTAACCATTAAGGTTTTATTCATATCCTCTATTCGATGAACACCCAGGTCACCCTCACTTTTTGGAAGACATACTTTCTTCCATGAAACTTTAGCATGCCCCTTAGAAGACTCTCCTTCACCCCGAAAACAACTTCTCATCTTAGCCTCCAATTCCATAATAATACGTTTTCGAAGAATAAAAGCAGAAGACCTATAAACGTGCATAGAAGAGAGGACCGAACAAATAAGCTGCAACCTTCTCGTAAAAGATAAATATTTATTCATCCATAAAGACACTTGCTTATCCATTCGATCTACCAAGACTTAAAAATGTCAATATCTCAATCTCAGTTCCCCAAGTACCGCACCAGAAACTTACCTTCGGCAAATGGCATAATCAATAGGATACTAGCTTTAACCAATGCCGGAACATGATAAAAATAAACTATGCTTTTATGATTACTAGGACTCAGACCTGACAACTCAAAAAACTTTTTTAGCACTTGTAAAATATTCCCCACTGATGTAGCATCACCTCTAGAAAAAATCAATAGGTCATCCGCAAGCCAGAGATTAATAATACGTAACCGATCACATTTGTGTTGAAATTGAATACCTTCCATCGCCCTGCTATTAAACATCAATGTTAAAACCTCCATGACAAGAGTAAATAAATACGGTGAAAGTGGGTCTCCCTGCCTCAAACCTCTTGAACCTTTAAAATAGCCATGAATATCACCATTAATAGCAACCGAATAAGATGGGGTGGTGACGCAAACCATAATCCAATGCACCATAGTAGTATGGAAACCAAAACCCAATAGAGCTTGTTCCAAAAACTTCTAGTAAGCCGTATCATAAGCTTTTTGAATATCAACTTTAAAGGCACACTAAGGGGCCCCCATATTACTTTGATTATTATGCAACAATTCCTGAGTTAACAATATATCATCCATAATACGCCTTCACGGGACAAAAGCAGATTGATTCATACTAATAATACCATCCCAACCCTGTTTTACCCGATTAGCTAATATCTTGCTAATACATTTATGTAGAACATTACAGCATGCGATTGGCCTATAATCAGTAATATTACTTGGGGTTTGGATCTTGGGAATAAGAGCTATAATCGTGTTGTTCAATTCCTTTAATAGGCGGCCCGTAGTAAAGAAATCCTTCACAGCACACACTACCTCACTTCCATAATCTCCAATGCTTTCTTAAAGAAAGCTGAAGTATACCCATCCAGCCCCAGAGCTTTCTCATCATTCATTGAAAAAATTACCTGTCGAATTTCCTCCAAAGTGATTGTTTCCTCCAAAGTGATTGGTTCCACCATCTTAGCAGCAACAAGGGTATCCAATTGTTTTGTAATCATATCCTCTAGAAAAGACCCTAACACATTATGATTACCACCCAAAAACTGCTCATAATACGAGACAAATGCTTTCGGCATTCGGTCTCTTTCATACTCACGTCCAGAAGCATCAAAAACCGAATGAATTCGAGTTCTATGGTTTTTGCATTTTAAAAAATTGTGAAAGAACCTCGTATTCGCGTCACCCTCTGCCAACCAAAAAACTTTCGATTTTTGCTTTAAATACCTCTCCTCATCTAGACTTGCTTCCTCATAACGCTCAAGGCATTGCATCTTGCAAGATCGTTGAAGGGTGAAGAGTTACAAAACAACAACACAAAGAGGAGATAAACTAAACTTAGATCAAATAGTAAACTGGATTAACCAAGTGGTGACACTAAGAACACAAGTAATATATGAGACAGAACACAAAGAACACTAGTGTTTGGTTTTCAAGAATGCAGTATATTGCTTTCTCTATGTTCTATTACAAGTGTTACAAAAGCATATTCAAAAGATACAAGAACATGAGATACTTATACAACATCCTACAGCCGGCTATACTTTGAAAGACAACTGGATACAATTGACTAGACACACACAAAATCAATTGTAGAGTCAAAAGGCAGATTGCCTTTTGACTAGTGACTATGACATGCCATAGCTCACATCCTTTTCTATTACAAAATGGATAAAGTACATAAAGTAGAAAGTTACAGACTCAAGACCTCAATGTACAGTTACCAAAAGCACGGACCTTTTCACCAAACCATGTTAGTTGGTGACTTGTAGAGTTGCAGCGGAAAGGTGTCCAGCTTTATGGAACAGTACATCAGATAAGCATGTTACTAAAAGTCTTCGGAAGAAATCTGTCTTCATGAACTTGAAGCTTCGGAAGACTTTGTCTCTGAGGCTTCGGAAGACTTCATCTTTGGCTTCGGAAGATGTTGGTCTTGGCTTCGGAAGATTTCACACTTAGAGTATTTCCGTTGCACATGTGAAACTTCCGAAGCATTCCACTTCAATGCACTTGTGCAACATGCAGGAAAGACTAAAGATGTTTAGGTTGCATCAGCCTCTTCATAATCTCTACAAACTCCCCCTAGGCTGATGCTACCAAAACATTTTAGAAAACTTCAGATATTAACAGTCCTCATTAGGATGATCACCATTGCTTTCTTCATAAGATGATCAGGATCCTTCAGGCTGTCAAAGTGTCTTCTCATGTCAAAGAGATCATGCAGAGGCAACTAAAACATATCTTGCCATGTATAGGTGTCTTCAATGCTTTCATCTCTAATAACATGCCACCTTTCTGGATTTGTGGTGTATGTCCAAGACAAGATGGGTCTTCCTGATGCTAGAGGAGCTACTGAAGTTGGAGTTGATTGAGCTTCCTCTGGCTGCACATCCTCAGGCTGTTCTGATTCATCCAAGGTTCAGAGGGGATTCAGGCTTTTTCTTCTTCTTAGACTTTGGTTTAGAAGCCATCCTTTTCCTTCTCTTTCCAAATTTTAACTGAGAAGACTGGCCTACAGCACCAGATCGATCTTCACTGTCTTTCTCAGTTGGGACTTCCTCTCTCTTAGGTTCAGATGGAGAAGGAGGTTGACCCTACTCTGGATTAGAAGAACAAGCTTGTTGAGCATTAGCAGGAGGTCCAGGTTGTGTTGTGTCTGTTTGTTCAACCTTAACCTCCACTTCAGGTGGGGCCTGACTTGGAGTGGAGTGTAAGTCAGTGAGCTCTCCACTCTTAATCTTCTGCTTGATTACCCTGATATGCTCATCCATAGTGGATAGAGACATGGGTCCAAGTCTCCTTCCGGAGAATCCATACAACTTCAAGAAGCTCATCATCCTCTGCCTATCAGCAGACTTCTTCATGCTCTTTTTGATGATGGCTCTTGACTTTGCAGCTTCTTCCCTCAGCTTCTTCTTTGTTGTCTTTCTTTCCTTGACTAACTCAAGCTCAAGTTGTTTTAAGTACTCAAACTCAACATAGTCATAAGGTAAGGGAAGGAGTGCATCTACCTGATAGAGGCCTGTGGCACTCAGGTAGTTAATCATCTTGATTCTGTCTTCTTCCTTATCTACCTGAGGTTCTTGTTGAACCACATCCTCTTGTTCGGACTTTCTTGAACTGGTGAGAGGGTAGGCATACCTTTGTATAGTCTTTTTCTTCTTCTCTCTTCTTTGACTTGTACTAGGAGTTCTGCATCTTCTGCCTCCCTCTTCTCTCTTGACCTTTCTAGATCAACCAGCTCATTTAATTCATCCAAGGGGAGAGATGATATTATCTATGTCATAGTTCCTAGTATGCAGATAGTTGATCCTGACTGCCCTTAACTCATCATTCTGAGTATCTGGTGTGGGGGCAACCCTGATTACAGACTCCATGAGTCTTGAAGACTCAGTAGAGGAACTTTCTCCCCTTATCCTCCTTTTCCTCTCTCTCTCTCCTCCTTCTCAATCTCCTTAGATGTCATCTTTCTTTTCCTTTTGTCACTCTCAGACCTTTGTGACTCAGGTTGAGAGAGCTTTGGCCTTCATTGCTCGTTGTAGCATCTGAGCTCAGGCCAGAGAGAGGTTGAGAAGCACCTTCACCAGCAGGTGTCTTAGAAGGAATATGGATCTCTGCAGCAGTTGGAGATGATGAGACAGGACTCTCAGGTTCTGTCACTGGGCCTTCAGTCAAGGTTTCCCCTATGAAGCTAATCTTAGGGTCTGCCTCAACATCTAGTTGACCGATGACATTGCCTGATTGCCTTAGTCTCCTTCTTAGGCTGAACTTTGCAATGATCCTATCTTGGATTCTTCTAGCCAGTCTGTCAGCTTGTCTTGATTGGCTTGGGTTGACAAGTGGCATGTTGACTAGATCCAGACCCTCATAGTAGTCCAAGTTCTGAAAATTAAAGACTTCTTGCTGTCCTTGAACTCTTATGATAATGAGGGCTTTCCTTTTGTTGTCATACCTCCACCCAATAATGTGATTGAAGGATGAGGAAGGTGACATAGCCTTTGGTATGTCATCCTCAAACAGACTTTGTATGAAGGAGTCTGTGTAGTCCACATCAATGTGAACTAGAGGAGGTTGCTGAGAATGCACAGTTGCAAGTGAGGATGGTGAGTCCTCAATGTCCGTTGTCTCGAGGAACTCCCAGGTTCTGTGGCTGGAATGACTTTCTCCCCCTTTTTGGTAGCATCACCCACTTGCAGAGGTGAGCTGGAGGATAGATCAATCACATCCACAAGTTCTTGTGTTCCTGGTTGAGCTCTCCTTAAGGGTCTCCCAGCTAGTTTTTCCTTAAGATATGAAATCTCAAGTTGCTGATCATTGATCCTGTTTTGTAAGGTAGTCACCTGAGATTCAAGGTGATTGACATTTAAGACTAGGTAAGTGCATGTTTTATATAGTTTTTGCACTTTTAGTCTCAGATCCCCCTCATCTTCATCAGAAGAGTCACTGGGGGTGGAGAAGATTGGACAAGAGTCCTTTCTCTCATGACCAGTTCTAAGTTCTTGGCTTCTGGATTTCCTCTAATCACTGGCAGTCTCAGTTGAGATGTCAGTGGGCTGAGTTGTCATGGTTGAGGTCTTAATGATGTAATCACTTTCAGAAGTGAGAGCCTCTTCCATATGGACATCCTGAACAGGTTCAGTAGTGTCCACCTCAGTTGTAGGTGACTAATGTGGATAGATGTATGAGTCTCAGTAGTACTCATCTCTCTTTGAGTAGAAGGAAAGAAGATAGATTCATTATACTCACTGAAACCTATATCTTCATCAGTATAGAAGTCAAGGTTGGGAATGGGTTAGTTAAGATCTATAGGCTGGGGATGGTAACTGTCCCCTAAGGTTGATCACTTGAGTGTT
The DNA here is from genome assembly GCA_025506515.1 of Flaveria trinervia. Classification (NCBI taxonomy): domain Eukaryota; kingdom Viridiplantae; phylum Streptophyta; class Magnoliopsida; order Asterales; family Asteraceae; genus Flaveria; species Flaveria trinervia. The sequence continues at coordinate 45,047,424 of CM046455.1, read as the reverse complement.
GAGACTCAAGTGATGCTTAAGGCAGTAGGGCTAATGAGCTCATCAGGCTGAGCATGAGGAACCTCAGCACTCATTCTTGAAGAGATGGGAGTGGTCTGCTCCTCAGGAGAAATGGGAGCTCCAGTGTCTATTTCTTCATGTATGGGTGAGTATATGGGGACCTCCATAGACTGAATAGTCTGAGCAGGGGTTTGTTCGTATTTTCTTTGGTAGGTGATGGATATTTGAGGCTGTGTGGGTGGTTGGGAAGTAGTAGGTGTGGGTTCATCACTGGCTTGTGCTGCTAGGTTGTCACCTTGAGCAATGAGCTCTAACATTTTTGGGACAAGGGCTGTTTCTACCCCAGAGAATCCAACAGTGGACTTTCTCAATATTTTAAAGATGTCGGGCTTCATCTGTCCCAATTTAAGAATGTTACATGTTTCCTTTAACTGTGAGCCTAGTTCACAGTTAAGAATGTACTCGACATATCTAGGAAACATGTAACATTCTAAGGAGTCTAAATTAGCAAGCAAATTTGTATAAACAAACTGAGAGTACCTGAACTTGACCCCTTGAACCATTCCATGGACTATGAAGGAGAGATCTTCAGGAATCTGGTCCCATCCACCATGCTTGTTTGATAAGTTATGGATGACCACATGGAGCAGGAATCTCCATTGGGATGAGACCTTCCCTTTCCTGAAGGTCTTTACAGAGAAATCTCCCTCATACCCCATCTGCTCAAAGGAATGATTAACAGCTTCCTTTGGAAAGAACACCTCACCTTCTTCATCATCCAGCTAAAGATTTCTGTTGATGATAGCCGAGTGATGAAGATTGTTCTCCCCTGCACTGTGGCAGACAGTGCCTTCTCCCCATCCATAATGACCTCTTGGCAGGTCTTCCAGAATTCAAGCAACTGATCCTCATAGAGTGGAGGATCAATGGTGAGGGAGGTGAAGTAGTTTGACAGAGACAAGAATGACAAACCTTTGAGAAATGAGGATCTTTCTCAGAGCATAACAGAGCAACTTGATTGTGTTGTCTGTGTAGCTGCATGGTAAAGTTAGGATCATTCTGTGAGCAAGGTTGGCCATTTTGAAGTAGCTTAAGGACGACGGAAGAAAAGAAAGAAATTTCAGAGAGAAATTTAGTTTTTTAGGTTTGGAGGAAGAATAGATGATAGAAAGAGGGGGAACCCATTGGGTTTATATGTGAGAGGATTTGAGATAAAGTTTAATGAAGAGGATAAACTTTGAAATCCGGATGTCGGTCCCACCTCTGAAAAAGTAGTTTACTTTTTGCTGCAAAATTTACTGCTCAAAAACTAGTTTTGTTGGAAGTCAAAAGCTTCCGAAGGTTAATTATCTTCGGAAGTTTTAATTAAAAGTTTCCGAAGCTAAAATGACTTCGGAAGAATTTCCTGAGAGATTTGAAAATTTTGCTTTGGAAGAAAATTAAAGCTTGAGTGCTTTGTGTGTAAACAGACAAAGCTTCCGAGAGTTAATTTCTTCGGAAGTAAATGGTCCTTAATTTAGTAAGTGTTTGAGATAATTATTTAAGCTTCGGAAGATATATTTTGAAAACTCTTCAAGGTAACTTCTTAGACAGTTATTTAATTTGAAGGCATGATTTACTTCCAAGTTAAAAACAAAACTTCCGAAGTATCAGAAATTTAAAAATCTAAGGAAAGTCTTCAAAAAGAATTTTTCATCCAAAGAAAACATGAGCTTATGAAGTGATGAACTAGACAACTTAGGACACACATATTTTAAGAAATAATAAGAATTAGTTTTAAGAAAAGCTTACTCAAGGTTTATCATCCCAATAGCTGATATAAGATATTTAAATCTCTGCTCATCAAAAGCCTTTGTAAACAGATCAGCATATTGTTCATCTGTGTGAACTTTGACTAGTTTAGTTAATCCCTTTTCATAGTTATCTCTTATTAATGATACCTGATATTGATGTGCTTTGTCCTTGAGTGTTGCACAGGGTTCTCTGTGATTGAGATAGCACTATTGTTGTCAATGTGAATGGAAGTCTCCTTGAAGTTTAATCCATAGTTCAACATCTGATTTTGAATACAAAGTACTTTAGCACAGCAGCTTGCAGCAGCAATGTATTTAACTTCAGCAGTTGATGCAGAGACATAGGATTGTTTCTTGCATTGCCATGAGACAACCCTTCCACCAAGAAATTGACATCCCCCAGATGTAGACTTTGCAGTCATGTTGCAACCACCATAATCACTATCTGTATAGGCATACAGATTGAAGTCAGAATTCTTGGATACCATACGCCAAGTGTTGATGCACCCTTGAGTATCTTAGAATCCTCTAGATAGTGATAAGGTGAGACATCTTAGGGTTGGCTTGATATCTTGCACAATACATGTAGCAAACATGATATCAGGCCTGCTAGCATAAGATACATAAGAGACCCAATCATAGCCCTGTATAGATGCTCATCTACACACTCCCCCTCAAGACAGGACCAAGAGAGTGGTTTCTTGCTATGGGTGTCTTAGCAATCTTCAGTTAGTCATATTAAATCTCTTGAGTATGTCCTGAACATACTTTGACCGGCTTATGAAGATGCCATCTTCAACTTGCTTCACTTGATTCCCAGAAAGAAATGGAGTTCCCCCATGGCACTCATTTCAAATCTGTCTTTCATCAGCTTCTCAAAGTCTTTGCAGAGCTTTGGATTAGTTGAACCAAAGATGATTCATCCACATTACCTGAACTAGCAATATGTTTTTCCTTGTCCTTGATGAAGAGAGTTCCATCTATAGTACCCCTCCTGTATCCATGTTTACAGAGATACTCAGACAGTGTCTCATACCACTTCCTGGGTGCCTAACGCAGCCTATAGAGAGCTTGGTCAAGGTTGCAGACATGATGAGGATGATCAGGATCTACAAAACGAGGTGACTGTTTGACATAAACCTCTTCATCTATCACTCCATACAAAAGGCACACTTCACATCAGTTGAAAAACCTTGAAGTTCTTGGATGTAGCAAATGCCAGGAATATCCTAACAGCTTCTAATCTTGCCACTGGAGCAAAGACATCCTGTAGTCAATCCCTTCTTCTTGTGTGTATCCTTGAACAACTAGTCTAGCTTTGTTCTTGATGATGATGCCTCTATCATCTTTCTTGTTTCTAAACACCCATTTGGTTCCAATGGTAGTCTTCCCAGAAGGAAGAGGACAAAGGTTCAAACTTCTGCCTTTTGAATTGGAAGCAGCTCTTGTTGCATAGCTTCAACCCAACTTCCATCCTTTAGAGCTTCATCAACTTTCTTTGGCTCTATCTGGGATAGAAAACAGAGTGAAGACAAACATTTGCTTCATGGGTTTGTCCTCTTGTCTTTACCCCTGAGATAACATCTCCATGATGTTTGTGGTAGGGTGAGACTTGTGGATCCTAAGGTGATGGATCACAGCAAGTTGTTGAGAAAGATCTAAATTTGAGAAATTTAGATCTGGCATAGATGTTTCTCCCACCACATCAGCACACTTTTCAAGTGAAACTTGATCCAACTAGTGTGTGACATCATTGATTTTCTCATTTGTGGTGTGGTTAGTGGCATCAAGAAATTCTTGGTCACTGTCACCATCACCATTGTTGTCTTCCACAGTTGAGGTGTTCTTATCTCATTGTAGACCCTCTGAGCTGGAATTTGAAGGCGTACCAGATGTATCCGCTGAATTTGTCATTGTAGGGCTGATAGAAACCTCATTTGCAAAAGTGGTTCCAACTAGAGCTGAAGATATGTGTCTTGAAGATCTTCCTAGCTCAAATCTTGGATCAGGATCATTTGTATTCATTTTTCTACGATCCTGAAACTTCTCACAAGATTTGTTAAAATAGTTGGTAACCAAATCAAGATTAAACAAGCCAATCCGGACCAGAACCAGTAACACAAGGTGTGTGTTCATTGAAAGTCACACTGGCTGACTCCTCAACAATTCTAGTTCTGAGATTGTATACTCTATAAGCCTTAGCTTGGGAAGAGTATCCAATAAAGTGTCCATCATCTAATTTCTCAGCAAACTTGGCAATTTGACCTTTGGTATTCAAGATTGTGCAAGGACATCCAAATGACCAGAGAAAACCAATGAAAGGTCTCCTCTTATGCCAAAGTTCATAAGGATTCTTGCCATGAGTCTTAACTACTAAAACTCGGTTCTGCACATAGCAGGCAGTGTTGACTGCCTCTGCCCAGAAGGTGATGGGCAGTTTAGAGTCAGACAACATGGTTCTTGCAGCTTCAATCAGTGTCCTGTTTCTCCTCTGAGCAACACCGTTTTCACGAGGAGTCCTCGGAGCACTAAATTGTCTTGTAATACCCTTTTCATCATAGAACGTGTCAAGGATATGGTTCTTAAATTCGGTTCCCTGATCACATCTTATGATCTTGACCTTGTGATCAGATTGATTCTCAATCTTTAAGATGAAATTCTTCAGAATCTTAGGAGTCTCATCCTTAGTTCTAAGGAAGAAAACCCAAGTAAATCTTGTAAAGTCATCTGTGATCACTAGACAGTATAAGTCCTTCCTAAACTCATTACACTGGTGGGGCCAAAAAGATCCATCTGTAACAAGTGTAAAGAGTAGTGATTGAGTTCTTTTCCTTAGGCTTGTGAGATACCTTATGTTACTTCCTTTTAGGCATGCAACACAGTGGTCATCACTTGTAAACTCTTTCTTTGGCATGCAGTTACCAAGTCATGCTTAATTAACTTATTCATGTTCTTAAAGTTTACATGGAACATTCTTTTGTGCCATAGGAAAGACTCATCACTATTGGCTTTAGACAGAAAGCATGAACTTCTCCAGAGGGAGAGGTTTCTTGCAAATCCATCTTGTACATGTTTCCTTTCCTGGGGGCTCTAAGCAGGATGTTTCATGAGGAATGACTACACCAGGCTTAAGAACAATGCACTCATGCTTAGTAAAGAGCATGTTATGACTCTGATCACAAAATTGAGATACACTCAGAAGATTGTATCCAAGCTCCTTTACAAAGTTTACCTTTTCTATGCTGAACTTACCATTTATGACCTTGCCCCTACCAGAAATGTAACCACCTTCATCTCCTCCAAAAGCAACAGCTCCTCCATCATCCTTTCAAAGTTCTGGAGTAGTGACCTATTACCAGTCATGTGCCTGGAGCAGCCACTGTCAATGATCCAGACATTTTTGTCTGTCTTCAGTTTCCCTGCACAAAAGAGAATGATTAGTTATATCTGGAAACCCAAGCCTTGCTTGTCTTGGGCTCAGTTGCAGAAGGTAATTCAACAGTAATAGATCCTATGGTTGTACTAAGAGGATCTTGAGCTATTTTTGATGGAGAAATCTCAGTCACATGGTCTTTCTTAGACGTCCAAACCACCTTTGGAGTCTTGGACTTGACCTTCAAAACTTTAGAAGCTTTTGGAGCTTCAGAAGTTTTGATGACTTAACCTTCGGAAGATTCTGCAAACACTGCAGCAGACTTTGAAAGTTTTGAGACCAAATATTCTTCCGAAGAGAATTTTCCACTTCCCTTCTTGTTAGATTTGGAACTTCCAAAGGAAACTGGTTTTCCTTCCGAAGCTTGAATCTTCTTAGAACTCTTTGAAGCCTTTGTTTTGGCCATATGGATAGTACCTTTAGGATTGAAGGGACAATCCTTTGCAATGTGAGTGGTGCTGTCATACATAACACAATTCATTTTCTTCTTCATAAGAGCCTTGTCTTGAGAGTAAGACTGTTTTTGGTCACTTCCCTTCTCCACCTTCATCTTTGCAGATGCTAAGACAGTCCTCTTAGGCTGAGAACTATGCTTGGAGTTTGATGGACCAGGCAGTGCAGCAGTGGTACACAACAGATCAGTCTTCTTCTTGCTACTGAGATGAGTTGAGCAAGAAATAGAACTCCTAGCAGAGTTTTGGTTGATGTCTTCAGCCCTTACCACTTTAAACCCTGCAGAAATAAAAACTTGTTTCTACTTAGAGTCGAAAGTAGCCTTGATCTCTTGAGCCTTCCTTGCCTTTCTTTTGCTCTTTCTGATCAAGTTCTTTCTCATGGACTTGGTCATCACAGTCTTCACTTTCTCCTCAGAAGGATAGTGGCCCTTCTTGGAATCCTCCTCTTCACTCTTTGTAGAGGGATTCTTCACTATCTCTTCTTCATCCCCCTCACTCATAGGACCTATGAGAGGAAGCTCATCTTCACAAGTTCCACACCTAGGAGATCTTACTGACAAGATTGTGTGTGGAGGAGCTATCTCATTGGATCCCAGTCCCTGTCTGTTTTGATAGCACACTTTGTGTGCAGGGATGAGGATATCATGTTCTTGAAGGTCTCTTCTTCAAGAACACTCTTTTCTGCCCTGGCTTTGCTGATCACAAGCTCAGCCTGGCACTCAGTTAACTTGGTTATGAGATCTTTAATTTGAGTCCTAAAATCTGTGTGTTCATGTTTTAGAACTGAAATGGTTTTCTCTAAGTCCTCTATTTTCAGCTTATAATCATTTTCAGACATTCTAAAATCAGATTTTAAAATGTTTAAGGACTCAATATCAGATCTCAATTCCAATTTATAGGACCTGTACATGTTAACTTTAGCAATGCATTCAGGAGTACAGAGATGTTCCAATACCTTGGCTTCATCATGGTCTGCCATCAATGCTTGGTTTGGAGAGGCATCTTCAACCTGAAAGCTCCAATCAAATCCTCCTTCTTCAACAACAACAGCAGCCTGCTGCTTTGACTTCTCATTATGGAGAGCTTTGTCAGTGTAGTTTGGTCTGGATTGTGTTTAGCCACCATTTGTTCTAGGTGCCTTACACTCTGTGGCAAAGTGGCCCATCAGGTTACAGTTGTAACACTTGACTTTGCCTTTGTCCAGACCAAACTTTCCACTGGTTGCATTGCTTGGAACTTCCTTTCAGTCCTCTTGTAGAACTTCTTGGCTTTGTGAGTGAGAGGAGCCATCTACTGGACTATTCCATGTATTCCAGATCATCTGGATGGATACAGTCCAGTCTTCAAGAGTGAAAAGAGAGTTGCCACATCTTTCATCAGAAGACACAAAAGCTTGAGAAGAGCTTGTCTCTTGGAATGGGCTTCCTTGAGTGTATTTCTCCTTTGGTGTCTCTGGGAAGGTGATGAAAGGAACCTTTGGTGAGCTTTCAGGGTAGCATAAGAGATGATGTTTGGGTTCTATGCTATCCCTTTCAATCACATGTAGGGCGGAACCCATCTGATTGTTGGAGTTTCCAGATGAACCTTGCATGTTCATCTCCATCTGGTATCCACTGAGATTCCCATATAACTCTGTCAGAGTAAGAGTTTTGAGATTTTTAGTTCTCTTGATCACCACACAGTAGTGGACTGCCTAGGAAGTAAGGACATGAACTTCCTTACAATGTCTCTATTTTCAAGAGAAACTCCTCCATCCACTAGGGTATCCACAATCTCAACATACCTTAAGTACTACTGAGTCATGGTTTCACCTGTTTTGAAGGTGAAGTTTTCAAACTGCTACTTTAGGAGATCCTTCTTGTTCTCCTTGGCTTCATAAGAACCCTCATACATTAGTTTCAGTGCATCCCACAGCTGCTTGGCTATTTTGCACTTCTTGAAACCTCTGTACATAGAGTTTGGAAGGGCAGTTTGAAGAGCTGTCATGGCTTTTTTGTCTACCTCTACTCTCTTCCTATCTTCATCAGAGTAGTTAGCCACATCTTTTGGGATCATACCAGCACCATTAGCAGAAGGTGTGCTGCGTATGAAAGGTCCATTCTCAATAGACTCCCACATTCTTGAATAAAGAGACCTGATGAAACCTTCCATTCTTAAACACCAGGTGTCAAACTCATCAAGAGTGATTAGTGGGGACTTGTTCATGTTCCAGTTTCCATATCAGTTTTGGAAATGGCTGTCGTTTGAAAAGTTTAGTATTTGTGTGTGTGAGGGATCTAAAGATGGTGAGATCTTATATCAAGAGCCTGAAATGCTCTGATACCAAATGCAAGTTCGTTGAAGGGTGAAGAGTTACAACACACAACACAAAGGGGAGATAAACTAAACTTAGATCAAACAGTAAACTGGATTAACCAAGTGGTGACACTAAGAACACAAGTAATATATGAGACAGAACACAAAGAACACTAGTGTTTGGTTTTCAAGAATGCAGTATATTTCTTTCTCTATGTTCTATTACAAGTGTTACAAAAGCATATTCGAAAGATACAAGAACATGAGATACTTATACAACATCCTACAGCCGGCTATACTTTGAAAGCCAGCTGGATACAATTGACTAGACACACACAAAATCAATTGTAGAGTCAAAAGGCAGATTGCCTTTTGACTAGTGACTATGACATGCCATAGCTCACATCTTTATCTATTACAAAAAAGATAAAGTACATAAAGTAGAAAGTTACAGACTCAAGACCTCAATGTATAGTTACCAAAAGCATGGACCTTTTCACCAAACCATGTTAGTTGGTGACTTGCAGAGTCGCAGCAGAAATGTGTCCAGCTTTATGGAACAGTACATCAGATAAAACATGTTACTAAAAGTCTTTAGAAGAAATCTGTCTTCATGAACTTGAAGCTTCGGAAGACTTTGTCTTTGAGGCTTTGGAAGACTTCATCTTTGGCTCCGGAAGATGTTGGTCTTGGCTTCGGAAGATTTCACACTTAGAGTATTTTTGTTGCACATGTGAAACTTCCGAAGCATTCCACTTCAATGCACTTGTGCAGCATGCAGGAAAGACTAAAGATGTTTAGGTTGCATCAGCCTCTTCATTAATCTCTACACATCTCCTTCTCTCTAAGCTGAATATCGAATGGGCTATGATCAATCAGTTCCTGAATTGTATCCAATTCAGCCCTTAACCCCACCACCTTGTTTTGAAGATTCCCTTGGTTAAACATCATCAATATGAAGTTCCGTTTTAGCCCCCTCATCTTTTTTACAACTCTAAACTGAGCAACCCCTTGCACCTTGACATTCCATCCGGTTTGTACAAGATCAATAAAATCAGATTTATGCACAAGAAAATTGGGAATTTAAATGGCTTCAGTTTACTTTTATTGCCACTCGACAGAGAAAGAATACATGGACAATGATCTGATAACCGATACGGTCTGAACTTTGCAAATGCAAAAGGAAATAAATCAATGAAAGCTGAATTTGCAAGAACCCTATCCAATTTTTTAAGAACCCCAATACCCATTTTCGGTTTTTGATTCCAAGTATATTGCATACCTGTGCTATTCATATCAAAGACTTCTACATTGTTCAAACACTCTTTAAACTCACGCATACCAATATTAACCTTGGACGATCCAATAATTTGCTCCTCTGGACTTAGAGGAGAACTAAAATCATCCATTAACATCCAAGGCTCATTCTTCACCACCCCTTTATCCATCTCCAAGTTACTCCATAATATCCTTCGATTTCCATAGTAGTTGGCTGCATATATTATGGAACAAAAGAAAGATGCATTATTAGTTTTAATATACACCTTACAGTGCAGAACTTGATCCATATGGGCCAACACGTTCACATCCAAAACCAACTTATCCCACCCGATAATAATTCTTGAACCCTTTGCTCCTGGACCATAAGAAGATGCATTGGAAACCCAATCCCAAGACTTAAAGACTTTAGAAAAAATGTTAGATACATTATTAATATCAATATGAGACTCCAAAATCGCACACAATCTCAGTCCATGCTCCGTTATCATGGTTTGAACCTCTTTTTGTTTAAGGGGACGGTTTAGCCCTGTATATCCCAAGAAGCTACATTAATCATTATGAACCATAATAGAAGGAGTGCTTGCCCCTTTAACATCTTGCGAATCTAAGATGACAAAATCAACCATCTCACTATACACTTCTTCCACTTCCTCACTCTTGGAATCCTCCTTCTCTTCTCCAACTCCCTTGCCCATTGTTGAACTTCCAGCACCACCAACAACAAGATTCATCTCATTAGCATCCAAACCTTCGACTAGAACATTGAAAGAATTGTCCAAAACAATTGGTTTATTATCCAAACTCGAGAAGGTGAAGCTCCCCTTGTAGAATTTTGCTTATTTTTATCAACAACTGGCCTATACTCAAACTTTGGTTAATGCGTTTGCACTAGAATCACTACTCACTTAGCCACCTCTTATTTACCATCTCCACAAAGCCATACGTATCCATTTTGGGTGTAGTTTTTTGCTTAATAGCTTGATTTGGACACAAATGCACTTCATGGCCAAAAACACAACATTTGTCACGCTGAGGGGGAAGGAATTCATATTCCACATCACCTTTTCAACTAGCACCTCATCTCCCTCTAGATAGGTATACCAACCGTAATAACATCCTTAAATTCCTTTTCAATCGTGATCTCCACCATTGCTCGTGTGTAACTACTTCCCAAGAATTAAAACACATTGATGCGTATAACTATCTAATCTTTTTGGATCTCCCACCTTAGACATCAACATGCTCAACCCATCATCCGTATACGCAGCTAACGCAACTCCATGAAGCTTGACCCATACCACTACAGATTTATATCCTCTTTCACTAGTTTAGTGCTAGGGGTCCAAACATTTAAGAAAATAGGAGCATTCCGTATTAGCTTGAACATTTCGTACTGATTCCTACGACTGGACAACATCCACCCCATCCTTACTCACTTTGGACTCCATAAAACAAAAATTTACACTGCTGTCTTTACCTAAATCAGCCTTTACCGAATCAGCATACCATAACAATCCCACTTGTGATGTATGTGAAACCCACACTTGCCGCTAACTTAGGGTTTAGCAAAACACATTAGGGTTTCGCGAAATCACCTTCTTTTCACTATCTACAACCGTGGCCTCCTGTACAGATTGACCATTATCCTTAGTCATATCCGTGTTTAGAGTAGCTTTTTTAGAATGCTTTTGACAATCAGCATACCATGAATGTTTTTAATCTTGGAGGCTAACGTGGAGATCTCCATGCATGCAGAAACAAACCCAAAATAAAATCAAGACAATCAACCCCTTAAAAGGTTAATACAATTCGTACCAATCTAGCTAAACTATATAATATAGCTGCAATTGGTTACAGACCTACTAAGCAATCAGGAAAACCTGATGTCAAAACCGGGACAAGATCGATCAAGATTAGTCAAGAAGTGATCAAGAAATCAAGAACAATATCAAGATCAATGAAAAATTGTCAAGATCGATCAAGAACACAATAACAAGGAAAACCTAATCCAGCTAACTCTAGATCCCGCTAACAATGCTCGTATTAAAAACCAAGATTCCGCCCATGTATTTCGATTTTTGATACTTATTTAGTGAAAATGAGTATTTTCTTGCTTCTTTAACAAAGTACAAAAGTGGTTGCGGGAACGATACGCTTTGGCACCTGGTTTTCCTTGTCTAGATGGTCAATACAATATTCTATTGATCCCTTATTGTCATTTTGATTGATTTGGTGGATTTTTGAGGCAAGAGTGTGCAAAATTGGTTTTGGAGTGCTCTCGAAGTGTTTTGGGCAGAAGTGGATTGATTTCAAGGCTAGTTCATGTGGTTTCATGTTCGTATTGATTTTCATTGAAATAAAACATGCTATGTTCTATTTTTGAATGATTAGTGTGAATCTAATGATAGTTATAACCAGATTTGATTATATTTGTTCACGAGTGTGTTCAGAAGCCTTGAGAATCAATACTCTATAGCATTTGAGAAGTATTGTTGTTTAGTGTTTTGGTATAAATAGTTCATTTCCCATGTACTTAGTTAAGCTTTCATTAATACTTTGATGTACTAGTTTATAGTTTCATAATTTTGATTAAAATACAAGTAAATCTTATTTACTTGTTCGTGTTTCCTTGATTTGACTTCTTTTTCATCGATTACGCATTGCGTCTTTCTTTGACGTCACACTTCTTTCATTTCGCGCATGTAATTTGATTCACGAATCTTATTTAGTTAACACAAGTACTTTATTTTCTTCTTTACACTTGGTTTCCTTTCCTAGATGGTCAATAAAGTATTCTGTTGATCCACTATTGTCATTTTGATTGATTGGGTGAATTTCTAAGGAAAGAGTGTGCGAGTTACGTTGCAAAGTGCCCTTTAAGTATTTTGTGCAGAATTAGATTGATTTCAAGACTCGTTCATGTGGTTCGTGTCTGGTTTTGGGTTTGATTAATACAAAACCTACTATGTTACATTTACAAATGATTAGTATGATTCCAATGATTGTTATAATCAAATTTAATTATATTGGTTCAAGAGTGTGTTCAGAAGTTTTGAGAATCAAAACTTTATGGCATTGAACATTGTTACGAAAGGCAAAAATGTATCCATGCGAGAACTATAGTTTTTAGTGTTTTGTTATAAATAAATCATTTCCCATGTAATTAGTTAAGCTTTCGTGAATACTTTGTGGTACCAATTTATAGTTGTATAATTATGATTAAAATACAAGTAAATCTTATTTACTGGGTCGTGTTACCTTGATTGACTTCTTTTTCGTTGATCACATATTTTGTCTTTGTTTAACATCACATTAATTTCATTCCGCGCGTGTAATTTGGTTCTCGATTCTTCTTTAGTGAATGTGAGTACTTTCTTGCTTCTTTACATCTGTTTTCCTTGTCAAGATGGTCAATAAAGTACTCTGTTGATCCTCTATTGTCATTTTGGCTGATTTTGTGGATTATTGAGGCAAGAGTGTGCGAAGTTGGTTGTGGAGTGCTCTCGAAGTGTTTTGGGTAGATGTGGATTGATTTCAACAATCGTTCATATGGTTCGTGTTTTGTATTAGTTTCAATTGATACAAAACATACTATCTTCCATTTGTTAATAGGTATTATGAATCCAATGATTGTTATACTCATTTTGTTCAAATTTGTTCACAAGTGTGTTCACAAGCTTTGAGAATCAAAACTCTATAGCATTGGATGTTATTATGAAAAGCAAAAGAATATCCATGCGAGAACTATTGTTGTTTAGTGTTTTGCTATAAATAGTTCCTTTTCCATGTAATAGTTAAGCTTTTATGAATACTTTGATGCACCAATTTATAGTTGTATAATTTTGATTAAAATACAAATAAATCTTATTTACGTGGTCATGTTACCTTGATTTGACTGCTTTTTCATCAATTCAAATTTTGTCTTTGTTCTCATTACTTTCATTCCGCGCGTGTAATTTGATTCTCGATTATTATTCGATGAACACGAGTACATTCTTACTTCTTTACACCTTGTTTCCTTGCGTAGATAGTCAATAAAGTATTGTGTTGATCCATTATTGTCATTTTGATAGATTCATGGATTTTGGAGGCAAGAGTTTGCGAAGTAGGTTGTGGAGTACTCTTGAAGTGTTTTGGGCAGAAATGGATTGATTTCAAGGCTAGTTCATGTGGTTTTGTCTTCGGTTTTTGATTCGTCAGATACAAAACATACTACGTTTGATTTGTGAATGATTAGTGTGATTCTAATGAATGTTATAATTAGATTTGAGAATTAAAACACTATAGCATTAGATGTTGTTACAAAAAGCAAAAAAGTATCTATGTGAGAACTATTGTTGGTTAGTGTTTTGGTATAAATAGTTCTTTTCCCATGTAATTAGTTAAAATTCGTAACACGACCAAGTAAAGAAGATTTTCTTGTATTTTAATCAAAATTATGCAACTCTAAATTTGGGTGTCAAAGTATTCAAGATTGCTTAATTAACTACATCGGAAAGCCTCCATTTATACCTAAGCACTAAACAAAAATAGATCTCGTATGGATACATTTTTGCTATTGGTAACAACGTTCAATGCTATAAAGTTTTGATTCATAAGGCTTCCAAACACACTCGTCAACAATATAATCAAATCTGATTATAACAATCATTGGAATCAGACTAATCATTCACAAATGCAACAAAGTATGTTTTGTATCCATCGAAACCAAAACCAGACATGAAACCACACGAACGACTCTTAAAATCAATCCACTTCTGTCCAAAACACTTCTAGAGCCCTCCACAACCAGCTTCACACTGTCTTGGGTAAAAAATCCATAGAATCAATCGAAATGATAATAGTGGATCAATAGAATACTTTATTAACCATCTAGGCAAGGAAACCAGGTGTAAGAAGCAAGATAGTGCTCGTTTTCACTGAATAAGGATCGAGAATCAATGTACACTCGTGAAGTGAAAGTAATGAGACGTCAAACAAAGACGCAATGTGTAATAACTGACCTCTAGGTCATAATTCTTACCTTACCGACCTGCATCTTTTCCAATTCTACTAATATTATTGCTACTATCATTGAAACTATTCTCTCCTACATGCTATGTGTTTTGGTACTCTTGTCTTAATTGACCCTTTTTGGAGTAAATGCCTTGGGTGGACCGCATTTCCTCCTGCCTCATTCGCATTTGGTTAATGCGGATGAACCTCTTCAGCCGCATTGGTTAATGCAGATGGACTTATTCAGCCGCATTTGGTTAATGTGGATGAACCTCTTTAGCCGCATGATTAATGTGGATGGACCTATTCAGCCGCATTTGGTTAATGCGGATGAACATCTTCAGCCGTATTCCATCTTGTTATGACTCCTTTCTGACTTATGTTTTGTGATGATTTAGAAGGTTCAATCCTTAGTTAGGCAATCTTACTGTCTCGAGAAAGTTAATTAGTCCCGCTTGCAAAATTAAATCATTGTTGAAACACTTAATTGTGTGACTACCACTAAAATTTTCGGCTAATGCATGGTCCTACACAATACATATCAACTAACTAATTATACCATCTAATAATACTACATAATATTATTTAACATTTAAATAAAATTTAAAACCCACACATGGGGCCAAAATCGGCTGCCCCCTTGACCACCAATCCCCTCCCATTTCCTCCACTAACACCACCACTCTCTCCTCCAATCTCCTTTCATGCAACACTTGACCACTCCACTCTTCCCCCCCCCTCTTATTCTCGGTTTCTCTCCAGCTTAAACACACTCACACAACCAAAACTCTCCCTATTTCAAGC
Source organism: Flaveria trinervia (assembly GCA_025506515.1). Classification (NCBI taxonomy): domain Eukaryota; kingdom Viridiplantae; phylum Streptophyta; class Magnoliopsida; order Asterales; family Asteraceae; genus Flaveria; species Flaveria trinervia. The sequence goes on along the minus strand of CM046455.1, from coordinate 45,032,368 downwards.
CTTATTTTCAAAGAACAACACCATTCCATCATTGGCCAAGCTCAAAAACCACAAGGTGACGTTTTGTATGCTCTTGGGTACACGGTTCCTACTAATTTGGCCTTCTCCAGCCTGGCTCGGGATTCTCCAACCTTGTTCAAGGACTTCTAGGCCATCCTCGATAGCTACACCCTCCAAACCACGACCTACATCATGTGTAAGCTTCATGTCACCCGTTTGGTCATTTCATGTGTTTCTCTTCATTTTTCACTCAAAAGCTTACCATTTTTATATCTAACAGAAACTTGCTGCTATCACCTTGTTCCTAAAGAGCTTTTCACGTTCTTGAAGGTATCTCACTTGCAATACATGTCATTCTATAGGTGTAACACCATTTACACCTAGAAAACCATCTTTTGGTGTATTTACACCATCTGACTTGCACAACTTGTTATATTTCAGAACCAATGTTGTAACCTGATCAAAATGAGTTTTCTAACCTCCTTATAACATGCTTTTAAAGTTGCAAAAGGTTTGGGTCAAGTTTAATCACAAGTTATAATGTTTAACACTTAAGTCTTAATGTTAGGGTGCTAGACTTGAGACTCTTTCCGGTGCATGAAGAATCCTTTGATTGAATCTTAAGGTTAGCTTATGTGTTTCCCTTTTTACGACTGTTTTGGGATGAGCATGCTCTGTTTACATTAACTATTTTGGTGCTATATTGTGAAGCTATATGTTGTGATTATGTTGAGACCTGTTGATACTTGTATCATAGTCATTAATTCTTTAGTGAACCACTTGCTTATATGGGTAGATCTACTTGGGGAATCCCCCACACACACTACCTTTCGTGATAAACGGAAGGGTACCACACTGAGATCCTGTGGGGTCGTTTGTGACATGTAACAAGTTTTTAACATACTATTTAGGCAAGGAAACCAGGTGTAAAGATGCAAGAATGTACTTGTGTTCACTATTTAGGCAAGGAAAGCAGGTGTAAAGATGCAAGAATGTACTTGTGTTCACTGAATAAGAATCGAGATTCAAATTACACGCGCGAAATGAAAGTACTGAGATGTCAAACAAAGACACAATGCGTGATCGATGAAAAAGAAGTCATATCATGTAAGACGACCAAGTAAATAAGATTTACTTGTATTTTAACAAATGGAACATAGTATGTTTTGTATCAATCGAAAACAAAATAGGACACGAAACAACAAGAACGACTCTTGAAATCAATCCACTTCTACCCAAAATACTTACAGAACAATCCACAACCAACTTCATACTTTCTTGCCCAAAAAATCCACAGAATCAATCAAAATGACAATAGCGGATCAACAAAATACTTATTGACCATCTAGGAAAGGAAACAGGTGTAAAGAAGCAAGAAAGTACTCGTGTTCACTGAATAAGAATCAAGATTTAAATTACATGTACCATATGAAAGTAATAAGACATCAAACAAAGAGGCATTTCGTGAGCAATGAAAAAGAACTCAAAATCAAGGTAACACAAACAAGTAAATAAGATTTACTAGTATTTTAATAAAATATAATTAACTATAAATTAGTGCATCAAAGTATTCATGAAATCTTAACTAATTACATGTCAATGGATCTATTATACCAAAACACAAAACAACAATAGTTCTCGCATGGATACCTTTTTGTTGTTTGTAAGAACGTCTAATGTCGTAGAGTTTTGATTCTTAAGGCTTCTCAACACACTAGTAAACAAAAATAATCAAATCTTGTTGGAGCATATATAGTCATATATAGTGTGTCCATCGCTTGTCGAATAGTCTAGGTTTCATGTAATGCACCTCATATGTTGTAAACATATGAAACTAGGTCATTCGCAGGAGCATATGCGAATGAGACTCAGTCGTATGACTGAGTCATGCTAATGGACTAGTCGTGCGACTGAGAGATGCGATTGGGACATTCGTAATACCGAACCATAAGTATGGTCCAGTCGTATGATTGAACCATACGCATGGTCCAGTCATACGATTGAACCATACGCATGGTCCAATCACACGAATGGGCCTAGTCACATCTAATATGGACCAAGGCCTATATATACCAGTTTCAATGTGTAGAGAGATAAGGATTTTGAGAGGGAGTCTGCCCGGAGCCTAGGGTTGCCGAATGAGAGGGGAGATCATGCTCGATTTCCCCTTGCCAAGAGTCTTGATTCTTATGTTGTAACGAGCTTGTAATCGTTAGGTTTTATCAATGAAACCATTTATTATAGTTCGTGTTATTGATTGTCTCTTGGGTTTTGCTCGTGTTTATCCTTCCGTCAAGAACATGCTCGGATGTCTATGGATCCAGGCGACTTCACAATTGGTATCAGAGCAGGTTACTGCTGGAATGATCTAACAATCATTCTAGCAACCCGGGCTATTGATTTCTTGATCGATTTCAGGTTCTATGACATTAAACCCACTTGTCTTCTTCGTGTTTTGCTCAGATCTGGTTACGTGTGTTGTTTCTATGTTAAAATCAAACTTGAAACCACGTTCCAATCACCCCTGTGAATCTTATGATGTCTATGTTGGTTCGGTTCATGTAAAATTCGTAAGATTAGGGTTTTTGGCAGCCCTGGCGGCTGCAGATTTGAAAATCTGCATGCAAACGCGTTCATGCGATTGGGCCATGCGAATGGTCCATTCGTACGACTGGGCCATGCGAATGGTCCATTCGTACGACTGGACCATGCTAATGGACCATTCGTACGACTAGACCAGTCGTATGTCCAGTCGTGCGACTGGACCAGTCGTATGTTCAATCGCACGAATGAGCCATCCGCATTGACTCATCCACATTTGTTCCAGACAAAAAAAATGGTCTAGAATTGCTTCTTGCATAGATTAAGGATGAGCAAAGCATATTCATCCTGAGGTTCTTTTGTCAAATAAGTTTGATGTATACCCCATTATTCATCGGATTTCCAGAATAGGTGAATGTAATTGGAACACGAAAGAGAGAAGAGAAGATGTCAGCTGTCGGTGCTGATTTTGTGGGGTAGTCAGGAGCATTTGACTATTTATGGGCCAATCAAGTTATATCTATCCGCACAGAGAGGATTCTCATTCTTAGGGGAATCAATGTTTAGAGAAATTGAAGACGCAATCAGATAGTGATGATGTGAGCCGGTTTCTAATGATGAATCCGAGTGCACGCTGATTTGGTTGAGATTGTCAGCTGTGGATTGGAACCTTCTACATTTTGCCCAATACACCGTATGAAGACACCAGGAGAGCACAACGTTTATATATTGGGATATGCTGAATGTGAGGGGGAATTTCTGCAGGTTTTAATGTTAATCAGGTTAGCTTGTGTGAAGATTGAAGCAATGGAAAACTATTCATGTCATTATGTGGAAAAATCAGTCATATGGAGAATCTTGCTGCTATGATGGTGTTCTGCAAAGTAAACCAAAGCTGTTGTGCCTAAATTCATTTTTAGGGATACTGTAGCAACCTGACGGATCGACAACGTTGGCTAATATGGTTTTTCGTTTGATTCTGTTGGAAACCAGGGTAAAGATTGACTGAAGATTGTAAGAGGTGTTATCTACTATTCACAATCAATGTCCAAGGGAGAATTTGTTGGAGCATATATAGTCATATATAGTGTGTCCGTCGCTTGTTGAATAGTCTAGGTTTAATGTAATACACCTGATATGTTGTAAACACATGAAACTGGGTCATTCGCAGGAGCATATGTGAATGAGACTCAGTCGTACGACTGAGTCATGCTAATGGACCAGTCGTGCGACTAAGAGATGCGATTGGGACATTTGTAAGACTGAACCATAAGTATGGTCCAGTCATACGATTGAACCATACGCATGGTCCAGTTGCATGAATAGGCCTAGTCGCATCTAATATGAGCCGAAGCCTATACATACCAGTTTCAATGTGTAGAGAGATAAGGATTTTGAGAGGGAGTCTGCGCGGAGCCTAGGGCTTCCAGATGAGAGGGGAGATCATGCTCGATCGCCCCTTGCTAAGAGTCTTGATTCTTATGTTGTAATGAGCTTGTAATTGTTAGGTTTTTATCAATGAAACCATTTATTATAGTTCGTGTTATTCATCGTCTCTTGGTTTTTGCTGGTGTTTATCCTTCCGTTAAGAACACGCTCGGATGTCTATGGATCCAGGCAATTTCACAAATCTGATTATAACAATCATTGGAATGACACTAATCATTCACAAATGGAACATAGTTTGTTTTGTATCAATTGAAACCAAAACGGGACACGAAACCACATGAACGACTCTTGAAATCAATCCACTACTGCCCAAAACACTTACATAGCACTCCACAACCAACTTCACACTTTCTTGCCGAAAATATCCACTGAATCAATCCAAATGGCAGTAGTGGATCAACAAAATATTTTATCAAGGAAACCAAGTGTAAAGAAGCAACAGAGTACTTGTGTTCACTGAAAAAGAATCGAGAATCAAATTACATGTGTGAAATGAAAGTAATGATACGTCAAACAAAGATTCAATGTATGATGGATGAAAAAGAAGTCAAATCAATGTAAGACGACCAAATAAATAAGTTTTACTTTTATTATAACTAACATTATGCAACAATAAATTGGTGTATGAAGTATTCACCAAAGCTTGACTAATTAAATAGGATAGAATCAATTTATACCAAAACACTAAACAACAATAGTTCTCGCATGAATAACATTTTGTTATATGTAACAACGTCCAATTCTAAAGAGTTTTAATGCTCAAGCCTTCTAAACACACTTGTGAACCAATATAATCAAATCAGATTACAACAATCATTGGAATGACCCTAATCATTCACAAATGGAACATCTTATGTTTTGTATCAATCGAAACCAAAACTAGACACGAATCCACATGAACGACTCTTGAAATCAATCCACTTCTACCCAAAACACATACAGAGCACTCCACAACCAACTTCACACTTTCTTGGCTAAAAAATCCACATAATCAATCCAAATGACAATAGTGGATCAACAAAATACTTTATTGACCATCTAAGCAAGGAAATCAGGTGTAAAGAAGCAAGAAAGTACTCATGTTCGTTGAATAAAAATTGTGAATTAAATTACATGCGCGGAATGAATGTAATTAGACGTCAAACAAAACGCAATTCGTGATCCATGAAAAAGAAGTCAAAATCAAGGTAACACAATCACGTAAATAAGATTTACTCGTACTTTAATCAATATTTTGCAACTATAAATCGGTGCGTCAAAGTAATCACGAATGCTTAACTAATTACATGGGAAATGATCTATTTATACGATAACACTAAACAAAATTATTTCTCGAATGGATATTTTTTGGCTTTTCTTAGCAACGTTCAATGCTATGAAGTTTTGATTCACAAGGCCTCTAAACACATTTGTGAACCAATATAACCAAATCTTATTATAACAATCACTAGAATCAGACTAATCATTCACAAAGGCAACAAATTGTGTTTTGTATCGGTCAAAACCAAAACTGGACACCAAACCACCCGAACGACTTTTGAAATCAATCCAACTCTACCTAAAACTCTTCTAGAGCACTCCACTACCAACTTCACACTTTCATTCCCAAAATTGGTAAGAGAATACTTTATTGACGATTTAGGTAAGGAAACTAGGTGTAAAGATGCAAGAAAGTACTCATGTTCATTGAATAAGAATCAAGAATAAAATTACACTTGGAAAATGAAAGTAATGAGACATCAAACAAAGACGCAATGCGTGATCGATGATAAAGAAGTCAAATCAATGTAAGACGATCAAATAAATAAGATTTACTTGTAATTTAATCCAAAATTAATTAACTATAAATTGGTGCATCAAAGTATTCACGACAGCTTAACTAATTACATGGGCAAGGATCTATTTATACCAAAACACAAAACAACAATAGTTCTCGCATGGATAATATTTTGCTATTTGTAACAACTTCCAATGCTATAGAGTTTTGATTCTCAAGGCTTCTAAACACACTCGTAAACCAATATAATCAAATTTGATTATAACAATTATTGGAATAACACTAATCATTCACAAATGGAACATAGTTTGTTTTGTATCAATCAAAACCAAAACCAGACACGAAACCACACGAACGACTCTTGAAAAAGATCCATTTTTGCCCAAAACACTTATAGGGTAGTCCACAACCAACTTCACACTTTCTTGCCTAAACAATTCACATAATCAATCAAAATGACAATACTGAATCAACAGAATACTTTATTGACCATCTAGGCAAGGAAATCAGGTGTAAAGAAGCAAGAAAGTAGTCGTGTTCATTGAATAAAAACTGAGAATTAAATAACATGCACAGAGTGAATGTAATTAGACGTCAGACAAAACGCAATTCATGATCGGTGAAAAGGAAGTCAAAATCAAGGTAACACAATCACAAATGGAAAATTTCGCATGTGTAATTTGATTCTTGATTTTTATTCAACTAGTTTCCTTGCCAAAATGGTCAATAAAGTATTATGTTGATCGACTATTGTCATTTTGATTGATTCGATGGAGTTTATAGGCAAGTGTGTGCGAAGTTGGTTGTGGAGTGCTCTCGAAGTGTTCTAAGCAGAAGTGGATTGATTTCAAGACTCGTTCGTGTGGTTTCATGTCCAGTTTTGGTTTCGATTGAAACAAAACATGCGATGTTACATTTGTGAATTATTAGTGTGACTCCAATGATTGCTATAATCAGATTTGATTATATTGGTTCACGAGTGTGTTCAAAATCCTTGACAATCAAAACTTTATAGCATTGAATGTTGTTACGAAAAGAAAAAATGTATCCATGTGGGGACTATTGTTGCTTAGTGTTTTGGTATAAATAGTTTCTTTCCCGTATAATTAGTTAAGCTTTCATGAATACTCTGATCCACTAATTTATAGTTGCATGATTTTGATTAAAATACATGTAAATCTTATCTACTTGGTCGTGTTACCTTGATTTGACTTCTTTTTCATCAATCATGCATTGCGTCTTTGTTTGACGTCTTATTACTTTCATTAATTCTTATTCGGTGAACACGAGTACTTTCTTGCTTCTTTACACCTGGTTTCTTTGCTAAGATAGTCAATAAAGTATTTTATTTATTGACTATTGTCATTTTGATTGATTCGGTGGAGTTTTTTAGGCAAGAGTGTGTGAAGTTGGTTGTGGAGTTCTCTCGAAGTGTATTCGGCAGAAGTGGGTTGATTTCAAGGCTCTTTTGTGTGGTTTGGTGTCCGGTTTTGATTTCATTAATTCAAATATATTATGTTGCATTTGTGAATAATTAGTATGATTCTAATAATTCTTATAATCAGATTTGATTATATTGGTTAACGAGTGTGTTTAGAAGCCTTGAGAATCAAAACTCTAGAGCATTGAACGTTGTTACAAAATGTAAAGATGTATCCATGCGAGAACTATTGTTGTTTAGTTTTTTTGGTATAAATAGATCCTTGTACATATAATTAGTTAAGCATTCATGAATACTTTGGTGCACCAATTTATAGTTGCTTAATTTTGTTTAAAATACAAGTAATCTTATTTACTGGGTCGTGTTACCTTGACTTAACTTCTTTTTCATTGATCATGCATTGCGTCTTTGTTTGATGTCACATTACTTTCATTCCACGCGTGTAATTTGATTCTCGATTCTTATTCAGTGAATACAAGTAGTTGGTTCTTTACAACTAGGAAAGCAACTTTTTTTGCGGTTTCCTAGCCTAGATGTTCAATAAAGTATTCTTTTGATCCCCTATTGTCATTTTGATTGATTCTGGGATTTTTGAGGCAAGAGTGTGCTAAGTTGGTTGTGGAGTGTTGTTGAAGTGTTTTGGGCAGAAGTTGATTGATTACAAAACTTGTTCGAGTTGTTTCATTTTCGGTTTTGGTTTCGATTGACACAAAACATAATATGTTCTATTTGTGAATGATTAGGTGATTCCAATGATTGCTATTATTTGATTTGATTACATTTGTTTACGAGTGTGTTCAAAAGCCTTGAGAATCAAAACTCTGAAGCACCGGATGTTGTTACGATGCAAGAACTATTGTTGTTTTGTGTTTTGGGATAAATAGTTCCTTTCTCATGTACTTATTTAAGCTTTCGTGAATACTTTGATGCACCAATTTATAGTTGTGTAATTTTGAGTAAAATAAGTTATCTTATTTACTTGGTCGTGGCCTTGATTTGACATCTTTTTCATCAAACATGCATTGCGTCTTTATTTGATGTCTCATTACTTTCATTTCGTGCGTCTAATTTAATTGTCGATCTTATTCAGTGAACACGAGTACATTTTTGTTTATTTACACCTAGTTTCCTTGCTAAGATGTTCAATAAAGTATATTATCTTGATCTACTATTGTCATTATGATTGATTCAGTGGATTCTTGAAGCAAAAGGGTGCGAAGTTGGTTGTGGCAAGAACTAGATTGATTTCAAGACTCATTCATGTGGTTTCATGTTTGGTTTTGGTTTCCACTGATACAAAGCATACTATGTTCCAATTGTGAATAATTAGTGTGATTCCAATGATTTTTAAATCCAGATTTGATTAGATTTGTCCAAGCGTGTGTTCAAAAGCCTTGAGAATCAAAACTATATAGCATTGAACGTTGTTACAAATAGCAAAAAAGTACCCATGCGAGAACTATTCTTGTTTAGTGTTTTGGTATAAATAGTTCCTTTCTCATGGAATTAGTTAAGCTTTCATGAATACTTTGATGCACCAATTTATAATTAAATAATTTTGATTAAAAACAAGTAAATCTTAATTACTTGGTCGTGTTACCCTGATGTGAGTTCTTCTTCATTAATCTTATTTCGCATGTGTAAATTGATTCTCCATTCTTATTCGGTGAACACGAGTACTTTCTTATTTCTTTAAACCTGTTTCCTTGCCTAGATGGTCGAAAAAAGTATTCTATTGATCTCCTATTGTTATTTTGATTGACTCTATGAATTTTTGAGGCAAGGGTGTGCGAAGTTAGTTGTGGAGTGCGCTCAAAGTGTTTGGGGCCGAAGTGGATTGATTTCAACACTCGTTCGTATGGTTTGATGTTTGTTTTTAGTTTCGATTGATAGAAAACATAATATGTTCTATTTGTAAATGATTTGTGTGATTCCAATGATTTCTAAAATAAGATTTTATTAGATTGGTTCATGCGTTTGTTTTGGAAGCCTTGAGAATGAAAATTCTGATGCATTGGACGTTGTTACGAAAAGCAAAAAGGTAACAATGCTAGAACTATTGTTGTTTACTGTTTTGTTATAAGTAGTTCATTTCCCATTTAATTAGTGAAGCTTTCGTGAATACTTTGATACATCATTTTAGTCATTTTGACTGATTCAGTGGATTTTCAAGGCAAGAGTGTGTGAATTTGGTTGTGGAGTGCTCTCGAAGTGTTTTGGGCAGAAGTGGATTGATTTCAAGACTTGTTCGTGTGGTTTAGTGTTGGTTTTGATTGATACAAAACATACTATGCTCCATTTTTAAATTGTTAGTGTGATTCCAATGATTTTTAAAATCAGATTTGATTAGATTGGCTCACACGTGTGTTCAAAAGCCTTGAGAATCAAAACTCTATAGCATTGGATGTTGTTACAAAAGCAAAAAAGTAATAATGCAAGATCAATTGTTGTTTTGTGTTTTGGTATAAATAGATTCTTTCCCATGTAATTAATTAAGCTTTCATGAATACTTTGATGCATCAATGTATAGTTGAATAATTTTGATTACAATACAAGTAAATCTTATTTACTTGGTCGGCTTACCCTGATTTGACTTCTGTTTCATTGATCATACATTGTGTCTTTGTTTGACGTCTTATTACTTTCATTCCTTGCTTGTAATATGATTATCGATTCTTAGTATGAGAACATGAGTACTTTTTTGTTTCTTTACACCTAGTTTCCTTGCCTAGATGGTCAATAAAGTATTCTGTTGATCCGCTATTGTCATTTTGATTGATTCTAGGGATTTTTGAGACAAGAGTGTATGAAGTTGGTTGTGGAGTGCTCCGAAGTGTTTTGAACAGAAGTGGATAGATTTCAAAACTCGTTTGTGTTGTTTAGTGTTGGTTTTGGTTTCAATTGATACAAAACATACTATGTTTCATTGTGAATGATGAGTGTGATTCCATGATTGCTATAATCATATTTGATTATTTGTTCACGTGTGTGTTTAGAAGCCTTGAGAATCAACTCTGAAGCATTGGATGTTGTTACAAAATGAAAAAAATATCCATGTGAGAACTATTTTTGTTTAGTGTTTTGGTAAAAATAGTTCCTTTCCTATGTAATTAGTTAAATTTCATGAATACTTTGATGCATCAATTTATAGATGAATAATTTTGATTAGAATACAAGTAATCTTCTTTACTGGTCGTGTTACCCTATTATGCCTTCTTTTTCATCCATCATGCATTGCGTCTTTCTTCAAGTCTCATTACTTTCACTCTACGCATGTATTTTGATTCTTGATTCTTATTTAGTGACCAATAGTACTTTCTTTCTTCCGTACACCTGGTTTCCTTGCCTAGATGGTCAATAAACTATTCTATTAATCCCCTATTGTCATTTGAATGATTCTATGGATTTTTGAGGCAAGAATGTGCGAAGTTGGTTGTGGAGTGCTCTCGAAGTGTTTTCGGCAAAACTAGATTGATTTCAAGGCTCGTTCGTGTGGTCGTGTTCGGTTTTGGAAGTTTTGATTGAAACAAAACATGCTATGTTCCATTTGTGAATAATTAGTGTGAATCCAATGATAGTTATAACCAAATTTGATTATATCTGTTCACGACTTTGTTTTTTGTTTTGGTATAAATAGTTCATTTCCCATGTAATTAGTTAAGCTTTCGTGAATACTTAGATGAACCAATTTATAAGGTTCTTATTTTGAAAAAAATACAATTAAATCTTATTTACTTGGTCGTGCTACCTTGATTTGACTTCTTTTTCATCGATCACGCATTGCGTCTTTGTTTGACGTCTCATTACTTTCATTACGTATGTGTAATTAGATTCTCGATTCTTTTTAGTGAAACATGAGTATTTTCTTGTTTCTTTACACCTGGTTCCTTAACTAAATGGTTAATAAAATATTATGTTGATCCCTTACTGTCATTTCGATTGATTTTGTGGATTTTTGAGGCAAGAGTGTGCGAAGTTGGTTGTGAAGTGCTCTCGAAGTGTTTTGGGCAGAAGTGGATTGATTTTAAGGCTCGTTCGGTGGTTTCGTGTATGGTTTCGATTTCGATTGAAACAAAACATGCTATGTTCCATTTGTGAATGATTAGTGTGAATCCAATGATTGTTATAATCAGATTTGATTATATTTGTTTACGAGTTTGTTCAAAAACCTTGAGAATCAAAAATCTATAGTATTGAATGTTGTTACGAAAATCAAAAAATATCAATGCGAGAACTATTGTTGTTTAGTGTTTTGGTATAAATAGTTTCTTTCCCATGTAATTAGTTAAGCCTTCATTAATACTTTGATTAACCATTTTATAGGTTAATAAGTTTCTTTCCCTGTTTGGGTGTTTCATTACTATGTAGGCGCATCAGCCAACACTTAAAACATTTTCACTCTAGGCGCATGAACTATTCAGGCGCATGGGCACTATTTGTGCGTATGAACACTTGGACGCATGAGTAATTCGGATGCATGGACACTTAGGCGCATGAGCCATTTGGGCGCATGGGCACTATTGGGGCGAATGGCCCTACACATAGTCATCCAGCTAACATTTCTAGGCGCATGGGCCACTGTTCAGGCGTATGGGCCACTGTTCAGGTGCATGGTGTAAGGCCCCGTTCCCCGGCACCTCACAGCTGGTGGTTCATCGCACTTAAAACATTATAAAATGTACATTAATTTTGCAGCGGATATTAAAACTTTCATTTATAACTAAAACATGTCATTTACAACATTAATTTTCATCTCAAAATACATGACATGTCAAAATACGGATGCCAGCCTCAAAATGCTCCCAATAGCTTATGCATCCATGTGTGCAACTCCTCAGCATCAACATATACTTGCCAAGTATCATGCATACAAAAGTCAGTGAAGCTAAGTGAGTTCTAGTTTTATAATAAAACATACTTTGTTATGTTAAAACCGTTCTTTACTTTATTTCAAAACACTATACTTTACAACTATTCGTGATCATGCATCATACGTACATACAGATAATATCATCATTATCTTCGTCATTACGTTCATTAACTTGTTCATTCAATGTATTACATTATCGTTTATTCCTCTTTCTAGATCCGGTCAGACCTTACCCTCTTCATGGCACTCAGCCATGATTACTAAGGTCGAATGACAAGGATCCTGTTCAGTACTTTTTACGATAATTCATTTATGTTTTTTCATACATTCGTTCTTTCATACATGATCTTTCGTCCATTACTCTTTATTACTCGAATCTTGTCTCTTGCAATATCCCCGACTCATGCTTAAAAGCTAATGCTGTGCTGGGGCCTGCTCACAAACCCCCGACTCATGTCCGAAGACTGACACAGCACCGGGATACGCAACAAAGATCTCATACGAGTCAATCATAGGGATTGAACTCCATCCGAGTCTGTTGCGACACATAGTCGCTCATCTTATTGTCTCGTCTCACGGACAAAGACCTATGTTGAGTCTGTAGCAACACAAAGTTGCTCACCTCATAACTATGCTTGTCCTTATGCCACACCCCGAAGTTATACATAACTCGGGTAACAACACCCCCACCATCGTGGGTAACACCCGCATAGAAATAGGTAACAACACCCCCACCGTCGTGGGTAACACCCCCATAGAAATGGGTAACAACCCCCCACCGTCGTGGGTAACACCCCCATAGAAATAGGTAACAACACCCCCACCATCGTGGGTAACACCCCCATAGAAATGAGTAACAACACCCCCACCGTGTGGGTAACACCCCCATAGAAATGGTAACAACACCCCCACCGTTGTGGGTAACACCCCGATAGAAATGGGTAACAACACCCCCACCGTTGTGGGTAACACCCCCATAGAAATGGGTAACAACACCCCTATCGTCGTGGGTAACACCCCCATAGAATGGGTAACAACACCCCTATCGTCGTGGGTAACACCCCCTTAGAAATGGGTAACAGCACCCCCACCGTCGTGGGTAACACCCCCGTAGAAATGGGTAACAACACCCCCCCCACCGTCGTGGGTAACACCTCTGAAGGTCAGTCACAAAGACTGGAACCCTTGTGTGCACACTATAGGATTTGCTGAACCTCACGCGGTAGAGCTTAAGGCATTTAGATCCATGCACCTTTATACATATTGCTTTCAAGCCTTTCTTTACTTCTCTCTTTAGTTCATTAATTAATGCATGCATTCATTCATTACGTTCCTCTTTTCATTATCTTCCACTTTATGTTACATAATACTTTCATTACATTTATTAACGTTCAACGCAAAGCCAAGGGAAGACATATGCACATAATAAGGAACACACATAAACATAAACATACACCATCACCAATACGGGCACATCATACATACATAACACACATCAAACGTAAGCCTCACATCTAACCAGGCTTATCTCATCACAATACCCCTTAAAAAGCACAAAAAATCTCAAGTCCAAAGTGGGCGCATGGGTCCTTCCAGCGCATGAGCATAAAAATTCTAAGTATAAAACAGTTTGGGCGCATGGGCACTGTTTGGGCGTTTTTGCCCTGTTTAGGCGCATCAACACTTTAACATTTTAACACTTTGGCGCATTGCACAATTCAGGCGCATGGGCCATCTCTGTTTGGCGCATGGCCAGCCATTTTAGGCGCATGGGCCATCTGCTGGGCGCATGGCCAGCAGTTTAGGCGCATGGGCCTTCCTGCTAGGCGCATGGCCAGTAACTTGGATGCCTAGCCAATTACTGGGCGCATGGGCCTCCCCTTTGGGCGCATGGGCCTTCCGTTTGGGCGCATGGGTCACCCCTTTGGGCGCATGGGCCACCCCTTTGGCGCATGGCTAGCAATTCAGGCGCATGGCCAGCAATCAGGCGCATGGACCACTGTTCATGTTCGTCTGAATCATTCGGAAATGTTTTCTATGTTACCAATTTCACCCGATAATCATTCTAAGCATACCAAACACAGATCTAACATAATAAGGACACCTAAGCATGTTAATCATCATCTCTAACCCATAATCATCACCATAACATGCATACATACATACAACATACGAACATAAAGCTGTAAACCCACGGTTTCTTTCAAAACGTTTACTTAGTATGCATAATAGCCCCAAATTAGTTAAAAATCCGTAAAAGAGGGGTTCTAGAAACTCACCTTAAGCAGCTTTTGAGCAGCACTCTTCCCGTTCGAGTCCCACCTTCGATTCAGCTCTTGAATCCCGAAAACAAACTCTAAACAACCGGGACTTCGGTCAAGAACTCAATACCCAACCGAAACCGAGCTCAAACAAGAGAAGACTTACCTTTTTCAGCTTCTTCTTCCTCTTTCTCTCTCTAGAACCGAGCTCTCTCTCTCTCTTCTTCTTTTCAGCCATGAAGGAAAGATGAAGAAGAAATTACGGGCACCCATGCCCTTAAATCCTTAAAATAATAAGTGTACTTTGTACACTTTTCCCCTTCCACTTGTGCACAATTTCCATTCCTTCCACTTACTTTTCTTTTCTATTCGTTTAAATAGAAATTTCGGGGTGTTACAAGTCTACCCCCCTTAAAGAGGTTTCGTCCCCGAAACCTGTCGCTTGTCGAACAGTTATGGGTAACACTGTCTCACCTCTTCTTTATCTTGCATTTAAACTCATATCCCTTTAGGCTTCACTGCACCCGCACAAGTAAAACATCATCCTCCTTAGTCTATTCTCTCCTTCTTATCAGTAGTGGTCACCAGTTGCTCCTCGTGGTTGGATACTCTGTCCATCTCAGTATTCTCTAGTAGCATGATCATATCCTCATCGGTTGAGCTCTTTCTTAGGCGAGATGCATGAATATCGGATGAATTCCACTTAACTCATCAAGTACTCTAGTCTGTGTCACTTCTCCTACGTGAGCAACAACTGAGAATGACCCTCTCCACTTTAGTACTAGCTTTACTCGATTTCAAATCAAGCAACCTGCTCTCCTGGTCGAAGCCTTCCTCATACTTCATTGTCGTAGGTCGTCACCGAACTCTTGTTTCGCACGGTTGAGCAATCCATCTTCTGCAACACTTGGGGTTTGAGTCATAGACTACTGATCAACTCACTCGGAATACATGTCTACCTACCTATGTCTGTCTTGAACACCTAGCAGGAACAAGCGCTCTCTCTCAATTCTATCGTGCAATCCTCTAGGGCATTAGGTAACCTGGTAGACTTACTAACAACAATTCTTACATCAAAGGCTCATCGATCTTCCTACCCCTAACGTGCAACATCACAGAAAATAGCAGCAACAAAACTACTACTAACGTCACAATTAAAGCATAGATGTATAAATCAAACTTGCAAGAACGTACCTGACGTTACCTCGAGGGACCTAGCCTCCTCCCAGTCATAGCGAAGGCTCTAGCCCTCACCCTCTGTTCTCCTTCCTCGTACTGGACTTCCTCCGATCTTCTTCGTGCCTGAACCTTTCGCTCTCGGCTTCTTGCAATCCCGGCTCATGTGACCTTCCTCACCACAAGAATAACATCTCCCCATACCGCAGTTCTTTGCCACATGTCCGGTCCTTCCACAACAGAACAAACATTGCCCCCAGTCAACATTCCCCGGGGTGCCTGTGTCCACACTTGTCACACCTTTTCGACCCCCGCACCAGTTATGACCACACGCTGATCATCCACTCATGCACTTTGCCACCTGGAGCAGCTCCACCACGTTCTAATTGCTTCTCATTCCATTCTCGTCATCCTCTCCTTTCATGATACTTTCAGTCACCATCACAGATCTTTCATCATACAATCTTCCCACCAAATCAACTGCTGACCTAAACGTGCTCGGTCGGGCAACGATCATGTGCCTACGGATGTCCGCCGGCAAGCCCTGAATGTACCTCTTGATCTTTCGTGAAATCCGGCACCAGACGTGCCATCTCGTTGAATTTAGCGGTATATTGCTCATGTGTTATCGTTCCCGCCTCCAACTGCAAGAACTCTCTTTCAACTTTGTTGGACCAAAAGAACCAATGAGCCTGATCAGAGAAACCTCTAAGTCCCACAAGACATCACAACAGCTGAAGAAGACCTGATCAGCTGTTCTACAAGTCTGAAGAATACAACTGCTGAAGTACGTCTGAAGTACTGAAGACAAAGACTGAGACAACAGCTGAAGATCTAAAGTCTGAAGACTTCAACAAGTACTGAAGACAAAGACTGAAGATCAACAGCTGAAAGACAAAGTCTGATGTTCAAGTACTGAAGATATCAGCTGATGTTAACAGCTGATGACAACAGCTGAAGAGGGCTTCTTCAGTTGTTGTGATGATTTTTCTTCTTCAGTAGTTTTCTTTTCCTTTCAGTAGTTTGTTTATTTTTCTTTTCAGTACTTGTAAACAACTGAAGAGGTTGTTCTTCAGTTGTTGTAGTTTCAGTAGTTTTATGTTTTTCAGTAGTTGTAAATGAGATGTTTAACACTTAGGAACATTTGTAAGAAGATGTCAGTTGTTGACATCTTCAGTAGTTGTTAAACATCAGTAGTTAAAAATGGTTACATGTCACTTTCAAGTGACATCAGCCTACGTCATTCTTTTCTTTATAAGGAAAGATGACTCCCTGTAATCGTGCCTTTGAGGCCGACAATCCTAATGCAATATTCCTTTTGTCGGATATTTTCTCTCTATAACAAAATTCTTTTATCGTTTTATATCAATTGTTCTTGTTGAATTTGTCTAATTCTGAGCTATTCCGCTGCTATATCTGTTCAATCGATTAAACCAAGGGCTGAGATCCTAACAAATGGTATCAGAGCCGTTAATCATTGATCGATCTAACAATTGATCATTGAAACTGTTCAATCGCTCTAAGTTTAATCGAATTAGCAAAATTCGCAAGGATCTGTTATAGAGATTGAGAGTGTATCGCTTCTGGCCGTTTTATTTGAGGTTCTGTGTGGTTTTGAGCTAAATTTATTGTGTTTTTACTTGAATCTGTCTGATTTCCACAATGACTACTTCTTCTAATGATCCTTTCAATACTGGATCCTCTACCAAGCCTCCGATCTTGGTGAGGAATGAGTATAACATTTGGCAGAGAAGATTGCTCCATCACCTGTCTGTCAATAGCTCAGGTTGTTGGACATCTGTGGTACATGGACCACATAAGCCAATGGTGAATGATCCGGAAACAAACCAGTTGGTTCCAAAGAAGAAGGAGCAATACTCCGATGAGGACAAGAAGTTGTTTGAAATCGATGCAAAAGCCCATGGAATTTTGGCTATGGCTATTCCTAATGAGATTTACTCTGGGCTTCTGCATTGTGAGTCTGCTCATGACCTCTGGAATGCCATCAAAGAACAATTTGTGGTACTGATGAGGTTTTAGCAAACAACAGGGAAATCCTCGCCCAACAATATGAGACTTTCTCTCATAGAAAGGGTGAGACTCTGACTCAACAATTTGAGCGGTTTTCATGTTTAATCTCTGAATTGAAAATGGTTAAACATGAATATACCAGGAGTCAGATGAACCATAGATTTTTAAGATCACTGCCTGAGAGATGGAACACATATACCATTGTTCTACGCTCAAATGCTGATGTTGATCGCCTATCTCTCACCCAACTTCATGGGAAACTGCTTACATTCGAGAGAGAGATAGAGCAGAAAAGGAAATTGGTTTCATCTGGCAAGCTCACTGAGGATTTTGTCCAAGGGAACACTGCCCTGATTGGACATCAAGAGTCAGAATATGCGTCATCTGAAAGCCAGTATGATGAGCATATTGATTTCTCTACAAACACTTCTGAGCCTGCCTTTGTGAGTGTTGATAGTTATTCTGCTGGTGTAATAGTGACAATCTATGTTTCATCATGGATGATCTCAAGGGGATTGCTGATGATGACTTAGAAGAGATGGATATTTTGAGCCAAATGGCCTTGATAAATATCAGATCTCAGAAGTTCTACAAAAGAACTGGAAGGAAATTCCCAGGACTCTCTGGCAAAACCAAAGTTGGTTTTGACAAGAGTAAGTTGAAGTGCCATAAATGCCACAGGCTTGGGCACTTTGCAAGAGAATGTAGATCATCTGGATCTAACTCTCCTGCACCCTTTGTGACTTTCCCTGGCAATAGTCAACAAAACAGAGGGCAACAACCTGTCAATTCTGGTTATCATCATCAACCACAATCTCCTGCATATTTTGTTCCACAGGGGCCAATGCCATATCCATACCCCTGCTATTACATGCCACAACCAGGCCAGGTTCAAGCACCCACTGCTCAGCAACCACATGCACTCCCTGAGCCTCAACCATCCCAATCTCATCAACCTAATCAACTTCAACAACACAGCTTCTTCACACCAGGAGTTGTTGACTGGAGCAGTTTACCAGATGATGTGTCTGGTAATGAACAACTGTTCTCAGGTGCTGGTCAACATGGTGGTGAGCATCCTTTTGGAAATCTAGCTCTCATGGCTTTGGAATCCTCTGATGGATCATCCTCAAATACCTCTTCAACACAGGTATCACAGGTATCCTCTGAGGCTAAGGCCAAATTATGTTCTGAAACTTGCATAGCAGCATTTGCCTCTATTAGAGAAGCAAATGTGGCTTTAATCAATAAAAATGTAGAGCTAGAACAAACAATTTCCAAAAATAAAGCTGAGTTTGAGTCTGTGCTAAAAGAGAAAACTGATGAGATTTACAAATTAAAATGCCAAATTTCTGATGATAAGGCTAGGGAGGATGTACTCTTAGAGAAGTACAAAGACCTCAAAGATACTCTTGCTGTCA
Source organism: Flaveria trinervia (assembly GCA_025506515.1). Lineage (NCBI taxonomy): Eukaryota > Viridiplantae > Streptophyta > Magnoliopsida > Asterales > Asteraceae > Flaveria > Flaveria trinervia. Next base: position 45,013,401 of record CM046455.1, on the reverse strand, counting down.
CCCAGTAGAGTGTGATCGATGGGTACAATCTTGCAAGGGCTTTGAAATGCTTCTTAGTAAGCAAACAGCTTCCAATGTGAAGTTTGGAATTGGTTATAATCACACTGCTCCTCCTACAGTTTTTGCTTCAAGAGCAGGAGCGATTCTGATGGAGAAAGTAATGACCAATCCACCTCATCATGTGATTCACTACTTGATAAAGCACCATCAGTAGTTGAAGTCAGTAGTAATCCCTCTGTGAACCTATCAGCTGATATTGATGGTTCAACTGCTGACACTCACATGATCAATGAGTTGATCACCCAAGTGTTATCCCTAGAAGTACTGAGGGTACTGGAGAGCAGGGGATAACATCTGGAGTTCAAATCCTAATGACTGACAGCACTGAAGAGAAGAAAACTGTCAGTAGGAAGGATTTGAAGCCTACTAAGGAAGTTGACAAGAAGGCAAAAAGTGCTTCTAAACTGCGAAGAGCAAGTCTTCAGTAGTTTCATCTTCTTTAGTTGATGATCAAAGAAGATGAAGAAGAACCATGTGAAATATGTGGTCTATTCAATCATCTCACAGATGATTGTTGGTACAAAAAGGGATCCAAACTCAAACAAAAGAGAAAATTAAAGAAAATTTGGCTAAAATGAAAACTGAGTTTGAGTCCAAGTTTGTACCAGCAGCATCAAATCCTGTTACTCCTATGATCAAAAAGAAATCTAAAAAGGAAGGAGTGCAACAGGCAATAGCTGAGGTTGCTCAAAAGAAGATGGTGCAACACAAGAACTCATCATCAAACACCAATACCAATGTGTCTGAAGAGCTGAAAGCTCTCTCCCAGAATCAGACACAGCTGGTAATGATGGTTCAACATCTGTTGGGAAGAGTTAACCAACTTGATGGCCCTGTGTTGAAACCCCAGAAAAGGAGATCCAAGCCGAAGGATTCCTCTTCTACACCATCTCCTTCACCTCAAGCTATTGTGTCCAATAAACCTGTTAGTTTACCATCTGTTGATGAGACCAGGCCCAAAACCAAAAAGGTTTGGGTCTCCAAAACTAACTGATTGTTTATTTATGCAGGTTTCTTCAACATGCCAAAGTAGCATCTGGTATGTAGACAGTGGAGGATCTATGCATATGACTGGGAACAACTCACTTCTTAATGACTACTCTCCAGGAAGGAAGGGATTTGTTTCTTTTGGCAATGATGCAAGAGGTTACATCATCGGGAAGGGCTTTGTTTCCAATGGGGAAATAAAGTTTGATGATGTCAACCATGTGGAAAATCTCAAGTATAATCTTTTGAGTGTCAGTCAATTGTGTGACAAAGGCCATGTTGCCCTTTTCACAAGCCAGAACTGCAGGATTCTGTCATCCAAAGTTCTGAGTTTGATTGACAAGGTATTGGATGCTCACACTCTCTCCTGAAGGCCAACAGGACAGGAAGAGTGTATGCCTTAGATCTTTCCAAGAAAATTGATCTCAAAGGCCATCCTTGCCTATTTTCCAAGGCCTCTCCTCAAGAATCTAATCTATGGCATAGAAGGCTGGGACATGTTAATTTCAAGAACATGAATCAGCTGATACACCATAGTTTAGTAAGGGGAATGCCTATGAAGGAGTTCAAGTGTGAAAACAACTGCACTGCTTGTTTGAAAGGAAACACACAAGTTTTCATTTCCACCTATTGAAGAACCAAAGTCCACTGCCTGCTTACAACTTCTTCACATGGATCTCTTTGGTCCTGTGAGAGTGATGAGCATGGCACAGAAAAAATACTGTCTGGTAATTGTGGATGATTACTCCAGATTTGTATGGACTTTCTTTCTACATTCAAAGGATGAAGCTGCACAGAAGATCATAAACTTTGTGTTGTATGCTGAGAAGCAGTATTCCCTCTCAGTCAAGTGTATTAGAAGTGATAATGGAACAGAATCAGAACAATACACTTGATGAATTCTACCTTTCCAAGGGAATAAAGAGACAGTTTAGTATTCCAAGAACTCCTGAACAGAATGGAGTTGTGGAGAGAAAGAACAGGACCCTCATTGAAGCTGCAAGGTCTATGTTGGCTGATTCTGGACTGCCATTGACCTTTTGGGCTGAAGCTGTCAACACAGCATGCTATGTGCAGAATAGAGTGCTAATAAATCAGAGGTTGATGAAGACTCCATATGAAGTTCTACATCATTTGGCCCCTCTCATTTCATTTTTTAGAGCATTTGGGTGTCCCTGTTTCATTCTCAACACAAAGGATCAGCTCCAGAAATTTGATCCTAAGGTGGATGCAGGGTACTTTGTTGGTTATTCATCAACTTGCAAGGCATACAGAGTCTTCAATTGCAGAACAAAGATGGTTGAAGAGACTTTACATGTCAAGTTCAATGAATCTCCAAAGGACAAGATTCCACAAAGCCCTGTGGAGCTCTTTGATTTGGACATACTGCAATATGTTCCTTATCAATCTCCTGCTGTTGCTCCTGTCAACAGTTCACCACCTGGTGTTACTACTGAAGATGATGATGATAGTAGTAATCACCTCTTCAGGTTTAGTGATCAACTGCCTGAGTCCTCTAAACCTGATGCTCCTGTAGCTCCAGCCGCACCATCCACAACAAATGCTGATGAGATTTCTGCATCCTCAACTTCATTTGAGTTGCCACCATCTTCATGGTTTCAAGAATCTGCATCAACATCTGCTGCTGCTGAAGACCCTACAAACACTTGCACAGATTTGATTGTTTACCAAGAGCTGAAAAATCACCCAATATCTCAAATCCTTGGTGATATCAATGCTGGTGTCTCAACCAGAAGCCAGTTGTCCAATTTCTGCTTCTATGCTCTCTTCATCAGTCAGCTAGAGCCGAAGAACTATCATGTTGCTTTGAGGGACAATGGATGGGTTGAAGCCATGCAGCTTGAGCTTCTTCAGTTCAAGAAACAGCAAGTGTGGGAGCTTGTTCCTCTACCCCCAGGTAAGTGTGCAATAGGCACTAAATGGGTGTTTAGGAATAAAACTGATGAAAATGGGCTAATTGTTAAGAACAAGGCCAGACTGGTTGTGCAGGGTTTGCACAAGAAGAAGGTATTGATTATGATGAAACCTTTGCCCCTGTAGCCAGACTGGAGGCAATTAGATTGTTTTTAGCCTATGCTGCACTCCACAATCTTAAAGTTTTCCAAATGGATGTCAAAAGTGCTTTTCTATATGGTACAATAAAAGAAGAAGTTTATGTGTGTCAACCACCAGGCTTTGAGGATAATAAGCACCCAGAATGGGTATATAAGCTTGATAAAGCTCTTTATGGGTTGAAACAAGCACCTAGAGCTTGGTATGAGACCTTATCAAACTTTCTTCTACAGAATAATTTCACTAGAGGCTCCATAGATAAAACTTTATTTATTAAGAAGGTGGATCAGCATAAGCTACTTGTTCAAATTTATGTTTGATATTATATTTGCATCCTCTGATCCCCAATTGTGTGAGGATTTCCAAACCTTAATGCAACAGAAGTTTGAAATGAGTGCAATGGGAGAATTACAGTTCTTTCTAGGTTTGCAAATCAAACAAAAAGCTGATGGAATTTTCATTCATCAGTCTAAATACACAAAAGATCTTTTGAATAAGTTTGATTTACAAAACTGTAAATCTTGTTCTACTCCCATGTGCAACACCACACAATTGGATGTTGATCAGAAAGGTAAAGGTGTTGATGAAACCCTTTACAGATGTATGATTGGTTCCTTGATGTATTTAACAGCTTCTAGACCAGATATTATGTTTGCTACATGTGTTTGTGCTAGATTTCAGGCTGCACCTAAGGAGTCTCATCTGATTGCAGTCAAGAGGATCTTTAGATATCTGCAAGGCACACAATCTCTAGGCTTATGGTATTCCACTGGACATTCTTGCAAATTAGTTGCTTTCTCTGATAGTGACTATGCAGGATGTAAGTTGACCAGGAAATCAACTTCTGGTGGATGCCAATTCCTAGGCAACTGTTTGATTTCTTGGCAGAGTAAGAAACAAACATCTGTTGCTACATCCACTGCTGAAGCCGAGTACATTGCTGCTGCAAGTTGTACATCCCAAATACTCTGGCTTCAGAATCAACTTTTGGATTATGGCATTACAGAGACTAAGACTCCATTATTAATGGATAGTGCTTCAGCTCTTTGCATTGTCAAAAATCCTGTCCAGCACTCTAGGACCAAACATATAGAAATTAGACATCATTTTATAAGAGATTGTTTTGAAAAGGGTCTAATTAATCCTATGTTTGTGCCTAGTGCTGATGAGCTTGCAGACATTTTTACTAAGCCTTTGGATAGTTCAACTTTCCACAACCTGGTGTTAAGGCTTGGTATGCTGCAGCTAGAATAAGTGACAACTACTGATGATCTCAGTAATTACTGATGATCATTGGTAACCATGTCACATATAAGTACTGATGAGTTATTTTACCCTCAGTAGTTTTTATAACTACTGAAGGCTAAATGCTTTAAGTACTGTACTTTATCTGTTCTACACTACTGATAGTTACAACTACTGAAATCAGTAGAAACAGATAAGTACTGATGTCCTATGAAACTACTGAAAACAGCTAAAGCTGATGAGTAAGTGTTGAGGACAGTATGAAACAGCTGAAAGGCTATGAATTGACGACAACTACTGATGAGTACTCTCTCTTCAGTAGTTCACAAACTGCTGTTTCTTTATAAACAACTGAAGCAATACCATGTCTTCAGTAGTTTCACAACTACTGATGACTAACACCAAGTCTTCAGTTGTTTACAACAACTGATGGCAAAACCACGGTCTTCAGTAGTTTCACAACTACTGATGACTAATACCAAGTCCTCAGTTGTTTCAACAACTGATGCAAGTCTTCAACATACTGATCTTCAGTAGTTGTTTCAACATAAAGTCCACTTGTCTTCAGTAGTTTTTAAACTCTGAAATCAGAGACTTCAGTTGTTTCAACGTCTGATAGTAAACACCATGTCTTCAGTTGTTTTATAACTGCTGACCACACCAATACCATCAGTCGTTTCAAACGTCTGAAAGTTAATACCACGTCATCAGTAGCTTCAAATACTGATGACTAACACCAAAACCTTCAGTCGTTTCATAACCCGTACCCTATATATACCTGATCCCTCTTTCAGAGTTTTTTTTTCTTCACGACCTAACTTTTCAAAAGCTCTGAAAACCTTTCACCTTCATTAATGGCGACCATGCAACTCAAACCTCGACACAACTGTGTCGCGTACCTTACAAAATCGCCCTTCTGGACCAATTTGAAAATGCTATAGATCTTATGGTCCAATCCCCACTAAAAACGGCTTTCCTTTAAATCCAATCATTTATGCCGATTCGCTACGTCAGTTCTGGATGAATGCGACCGTTAATGGAGAATCTATCCTTCATCTATCAACTCTCGCATAAGGTGGTCATCTCTACTGCTACCATCCGCCAAATATTACTGTTAGATGATGCTGCCTACCCTGTTGGATATCCTAAGCGCCAACTTGATCTTTCCTTTGGACAACATGGATATCAGGGTGATCTTAGTGCTTCAACAATCCTGAAGAAACATTTTCCAGATGCTGAACGATTATTATTTCATATGGTAAATGTTTGCCTGGCTCCGAAGACTTCCTCTTGGGATCAACTGTCTTCCAGATGGCAACAGGTATTGTTCTCTATCCTTGAACAAGAACCACTAAACTTTTCTGAAATAATTTTTCTTGAACTCAAGGATATGGCCACAAAACCACTTTCTAACCGTTGGATACTATATCCTCGTTTATAATGGCCATAATAGAGAATCAGCTTTCTGCTGAGGGACTAGTTGGTCTGGGAGTCCCTGCTTTGGCTGTATTGCCGGAGGTATACTCCCGACACAACACTGACCAAACTCTCAAACAGGCTGCCAAGCTGCGCAAACCCACGCAGCTGGAACCCCCAGCCTCCACCTCCACATCCAAAGTCCCCTCCAAACCCACAAAGAAGAAGCCTAAGAAAGCTACTCAGGGAATTGAGTCCCCTGTGGATGCTCCTGCTGCACCAACGCAGGTCTCTCTCTGCTGAAATAACCCCCCAGTAGAGACTGTGACTCCACCAACTGAAGCCGCTCAGGTTTCCTCTCAAAAGGAACCTGAAGCAACCACTCAAAGGGAAGCCACAATGCTGGGATCCTCCTCACTTGAGGGGATTACCATTGAAGAGCACCACCTGTCCCGGGTGCACACTGCTTCCACACCCTCTCCTGATGCAACCGCCCCTCAAAGCCCTACTATCATTGTTGCAAAAGTGCTGACGCAGTTGCATTCCTCACCCCCCCCCAGACACCAATTACTACTGGGATAACCTCAACACCTGAGGGGGAGGATCACAATGCTTCTGTCAACCCACAGCACAGGGGTTATCATGTTCCATCTTCTAGTGTAGATAAGGAGGTGCGAACTTCTGGTGAGGCTGCCACTGCTCTCTGACTCAGCAAATGACCAGGATGCAGTTGGTAACATCTCTAAGTCCCACCAGTGGCAACAGCTGATGAAGGACATAGTCCTGAGGCTGGAAGTCCCCAGAACCGAGAACAAGGGGCACATGCTACAATTGATCTACACTCAAGGCATGTTCATTCTGACTTTGTCAGGAGGTCAGGTGATTCAGTCACAACTGATGATGACCTGAGCTTCTTCTTTGATGTAGTTGCTCAAAACACCATTCTAGAGGATGAGGTTAGCAGACTCAAAGAGCTGCTGGCCAAGATGTCTCAGGATGCAAGTCCATCTGCCACCACAATACACCCACAGATGGCACCTTCTTCTGAAGGTCCCCTACACACTGAGCCAGTATATACTTCCAAGCCAGCCTCTGCTTTCGGCACTGATTCTCAGGAACAGAACCACCCTGATCAATCAGTTGCTACCCTTCAAAATTCCCTACCTCTCATCACTCCCATGATCACAGATATAGTGATCAAAGCCATTGATGAGAGGCTTCCTACATAATACAACCCTTGGTGGAGGAGTTGGTGACTAAATCTCTTTCTACTGCTCAAACCCTTGCCTCCAATGCAACCAAAAAGGGGGAGAGTCAGTTAGTTAAAGGAAAAAGGAAGAGGATAGATGGGGAGAAGGCGAAAGAATCTGAGGTTGTAAATGAGAAGGAGAAGGAGAATGTGAAGGGAGCTGAAGTGAATGAAAGTCAAAAAGACTTTCATGTCACATATCAAAAGAGAAAAGGAGAGTCTGAGAAGGAGAAGGAGCTGAAGGATATGGTGAAAGAAGCTGACGCCAACCATAACCGTTCAATGGATAAAATCATTGAGCAGTTGTATAGGCAGGGTTTTGACATCAAACAACTAGACTCCGAGATCAGAAGGATGGAAACAGAGGAGATCAATTCCAGATGGGCTAGCTATGATGCCTTAGAAAGAGAAAGGCTGGAATAATGATCAGATTTATAGCTAAATACCTGGGAAGATCTCTAATGGAAATAAGGGCTGGACCAGGGACAACATCTTGGCAATAACCACCAAGATTTGTTCGTCTGAAGAATACTCCAAAGGCTAGTGATTGAGGTATTGAATGAAGCTGGGGTTGGGAATCGAAAAGAACTGACAAAATTTACCAAAGCCTCCCTTACAGCCAAAATGCTAAAACAGTCTGAACCTCAATCCTCAAAATCACTATCTCCACAACCCACTAAAACAACTCCTTTACCCTCTAAACCACCATCCAACCCACAAAACCAAATCCTTTACCTCAAAACCCATTGCCAGTGATGTACCTAGCCAAAAGAAAAGAAAGGTACTGAGGCCTGATGAAGATGAAGAGGAGGATGAAGACAGACTGCCACTCTCTGCAGTCATTACTTTGCCTAAGGCTAAACCAATGTCCATCACTCCTGCTTCTCAAATGCATGATGTAATGATAAAGATTGAAGAGGAACAGATGCAAAACATGATGAGGAAATGCTGAAAAGCATTGACAAAGCATATGCTACATCCTCTTCAATGATCAGCATGAAGAAAAGAAGTATTAAGATTGTACACCCTTGCTAATACTTTCAATACCAAAGGGAAAGAGTAAGGATATGGCCTGATCCTAGGGTGGCACACCGGATTGTCAAGAAAGAAATTCCTTCAAGATACAAGGGCCAAGTGAAGAGAGTTGTCGACGAAGACATCACTGTGGTGCTTGTAGTGTCCCTTGGGAAATTGTTGAAGAGTTCAAGAAAGCCTATGAAGCCAAACAACCACCTCAAAAGATGTTAGAGAACAAAATTATAAGAAGGGATTGGTTTACAAACGACTTGAAAACTTCAAACAAGAAGAGCTCAACCTGCTCTTAGAAGGAACTCATCCAGATGAGTTTGCTTATAGACAAATAACAACGGTTGAGCTCAAAAATGGAAAACAGGCCAAGTACATATCTGAAGTGTATGGCCGAGAAGGATTATTTGATGGTGTGCCCGAGGTGCTGACAATGGATGAGCAAATCATGTTTTTAAGGGCTTACACCAGGGAATCATATAGGCTGATACACGGGAAGTAGATCTCATGGTTGGGGCAACAGCTCGGTGTCCAAGTCCCCAATACAGAGCTCCCAACCATATCATGCCAAACAGATCATCAGAGACTTCTTCCCAGGCCGGTGCTGAAAAAGGGTCACTTCTCATCTGATCAAGAGGATTAAGAGACCAATCTATCTGCCAAAATAAGTGGGACTCGTCAATAACTTAGAGGTTTTGGCTGCATTGGTTCAGGGGGAGTTTGTTGGACCAAAAGAACCAATGAGCCTGATCAGAGAAACCTCTAAGTCCCACAAGACATCACAACAGCTGAAGAAGACCTGATCAGCTGTTCTACAAAGTCTGAAGAATACAACTGCTGAAGTACGTCTGAAGTACTGAAGACAAAGACTGAGACAACAGCTGAAGATCTAAAGTCTGAAGACTTCAACAAGTACTGAAGACAAAGACTGAAGATCAACAGCTGAAAGACAAAGTCTGATGTTCAAGTACTGAAGACATCAGCTGATGTTAACAGCTGATGACAACAGCTGAAGAGGGCTTCTTCAGTTGTTGTGATGATTTTTCTTCTTCAGTAGTTTTCTTTTCCTTTCAGTAGTTTGTTTATTTTTCTTTTCAGTACTTGTAAACAACTGAAGAGGTTGTTCTTCAGTTGTTGTAGTTTCAGTAGTTTTATGTTTTTCAGTAGTTGTAAATGAGATGTTTAACACTTAGGAACATTTGTAAGAAGATGTCAGTTGTTGACATCTTCAGTAGTTGTTAAACATCAGTAGTTATAAAACGGTTACATGTCACTTTCAAGTGACATCAGCCTACGTCATTCTTTTCTTTATAAGGAAAGATGACTCACCTGTAATCGTGCCTTTGAGGCCGACAATCCTAATGCAATATTCCTTTTGTCGGATATTTCTCTCTCTATAACAAAATTCTTTTATCGTTTTATATCAATTGTTCTTGTTGAATTTGTCTAATTCTGAGCTATTCCGCTGCTATATCTGTTCAATCGATTAAACCAAGGGCTGAGATCCTAACAAACTTATACAAGCCGGTGAGACTAATTCCTCATCACCAGCCTTTTCACTCTGACATCGCATCCTCCCGATAGCCTGCTTCCCTCAACCTGGACGATATTGTCCCACCAGCACAGAGCCAAAAGTCCACAACAGAAATGGGTAAAACTTTACTTTCTGATCCTCCTAGCACTCGCTGATATTCATACATACCGCTTCCATCTCTCTCCCCATCGGTGAGTGGTGCAGCAGTGCCGTTTCCATCAAAAGTTGGGGGGCTTGCATCATTGAACGCCCCATAATTACAGCCTCGTGCCGCCTCCAGCGCAGGCCTTCCTCCTCGTCCTCTTCGTCATCGAAGAACCGTTTTCATTCTCGGGTCATCCTCCTTCCGCCTGAAGATCTCCTACCGCTTTCCTGTCTCTCCCCATCTTTAACACCTTCATAACTTCGTCACCACAGACGGTAGGATCGTCTGCTAACCTCATGCACCTCCTCCCATTGAGGCTCCCTGATTTGCATTCTCATCATCCGCCTCCTGATGAGGGGTCTCTGGTTCCTCATGGGCTGCTCTTCACCCTAGACCTTCCTCTTGTGACCCTTGTTCGGCACCACGTCCACCAACCACCACCACCTCCACCTCGTGAGCTTTTTGAAGATCTCCCGCCAACCATCTTCTACACACTATAAGATTCAACACTAACGCGTTCATTTAAGGTAATAACTTAGTTTATGTCAAGTACGTAAGTTCCCTAATACAGTGGCCAGTTTGTGATTAGCCACCTACCTTACTCTTCATACACCAAGCATTTCCTATCCCCACAATATGAATATCTAATCTACACAAAAGCACACAAGCCACATAACTGCGCACATAATGCCGGTTAACATAAACTTACATAAAACATTTACCTAAAACCTTTACCTGCAGTCACGTAGCTATTAGGACTGGCATCCATTTTTCCTTTTAGTCCCATTCTCAGTTTTAGATTAGGTTTTTTCAAAATATTTACCCAATTCACTTAAACTTTGCTCTGATACCACTTGTAAGGCCCCGTTTCCGGCACCTCACAGCTGGTGGTTCATCCACTTCAAACATTTATAAAATGTACATTAATTTTGTAGTGGCATAAAACTTTCGTTTATAAATAAAACTGTCATTCAACATTAATTTTCATCTCAAAATACATGGCATGTCAAAATATGAATGCCAGCCTCAAAATGCTCCCAGTAGCTTATGCATCCATGCCTGCAACTCCTCAGCATCAACATATACCTGCCAACTATCATGCATACAAAAGTCAGCAATGCTAAGTGGTTCTAGTGTTATAATAAAACATACTTTGCTGTGTTAAAACCGTTCTTTACTTTATTTCAAAACATACTATACTTTACAACTGTTCATGATCATGCATCATACGTACATACAGATAATGTAGAGATTAATGAAGAGGCTGATGCAACCTAAACATCTTTAGTCTCTCTTGCATGCTGCAGAAGTGCATTGAAGTGGAATGCTTCGGAAGTTTCACATGTGCAACAGAAATACTCTAAGTGTGAAATCTTCCGAAGCAAAGACCAACATCTTCCGAAGCCAAAGATGAAGTCTTCCGAAGCCTCAGAGACAAAGTCTTCCAAAGCTTCAAGTTCATGAATATAGATTTCTTCTGAAGACTTTTAAGATATGCTTTATCTGATGTACTGTTCCACAAAGCTGGACACCTTTCCGATGCAACTCTGCAAGTCACCAACTAACATGGTTTGGTGAAAAGGTCCATGCTTTTGGTAATTGTACATTAAGGTCTTGAGTGTGTAACTATCTACTTTATGTACTTTATCATTTTTGTAATAGATAAGGATGTGAGCTATGGCATGTCATAGTCACTAGTCAAAAGGCAATCTGCCTTTTGACTTTACAATTGATTTTGTGTGTGTCTAGTCAATTGTATCCAGCTGGCTTTCAAAGTATAGCCGGCTGTAGGATGTTGTATAAGTATCTCATGTTCTTGTATCTTTCAAATATGCTTTGTAACACTTGTAATAGAACATAGAGAAAGCAATATACTGCATTCTTGAAAACCATATACTTGTGTTCTTTGTGTTCTGTCTCTTACATTACTTGTGTTCTTAGTATCTTATCTTGGTTAACCCAGTTTACTGTTTGATTAAAGCTTGGTTAATCTCCTCTTTGTGTTGTTGTGTTGTAACTCACACCCTTCAACGATCCTGCATTTGGTATCAGAGCATTCAGGCTCTTGATGGAAGATCTTACCATCTTAAGATCCCTCACACACACAAATACCAAACTTTTCAAATGGCAGCCATTTCCAAAACTGATATGGAAACTGGAACCATGAATAAGTCCCCACTAATCACTGTTGATGAGTTTGACACCTGGTGTTTAAGAATGGAAGGTTTCATCAGGTCTCTTGATTCAATAATGTGGGAGTCTATTGAGAATGAACCTTCATACCCAGCACACCCTCTGCTACTGGTGCTGGTATGATCCCCAAGGATGTGGCTAACTACTCTGATGAAGATAGGAAGAGAGTAGAGGTAGACAAAAAAGCCATGACAGCTCTTCAAACTGCCCTTCCAAACTCTATGTACAGAGGTTTCAAGAAGTGCAAAATAGCCAAGCAGCTGTGGGATGCACTGAAACTAATGTATGAGGGTTCTTCCGAAGCCAAGGAGACAAGAAGGATCTCCTAAAGCAGCAGTTTGAAAACTTCACCTTCAAAACAGTGAGACCATGACTCAGCAATACTTTAGATATGTTGAGATTGTGGATACCCTAGTGGATGGAGGAGTTTCTCTTGAGAAAAGAGACATTTTAAGGAAGTTCATGTCCTCACTTCCTAGGCAATGGACATACTACTATGTGGTGATCAAGAGAACTGAAAATCTCAAAACTCTCACTATGACAGAGTTATATAGGATTCTCAGTGGCTACCAGATGGAGATGAACATGCAGGTTCATCTGGCAACTCCAACAATCAAATGGGTTCAGCCCTACATGTGGTTGAAAGGGATAGCATAGAACCCAAACATCATCTTATATGCTACCCTGACAACTCACCCAAGGGTCCTTTCATCACCTTCCCAGAGACACCAAAGGAGAACTACACTCAAGGAAGCCCATTCCAAGAGGCAAGCTCTTCTCAAGCATTTGTGTCTTCTGATGGAAGCTGTGGCAAATCTCTTTTCACTCTTAAAGACCTGGACTGTATCCATCCAGATGATCTGGAGTACATGGAAATAGTCCAGCAGATGGCTCTTCTCACTCACAGAGCCAAGAAGTTCTACAAGAGGACTGGAAGGAAGTTCCCAAGCAATGCAACCTATTGAAAGTTTGGACTGGACAAAGGAAAAGTCAAGTGTTACAACTGTAACTTGATGGGCCACTTTGCCAGAGAATGTAAGGCTCCTAGAACCAATGGTGGCCAAACACAACCCAGACCAAACTACACTAACAAAGATCTCCATAATGAGAAGTCAAAGCAGCAAGCTGCTATTGCTCTTGAGGAAGGAGGCTTTGACTGGAGCTTTCAGGTGGAAGATGCTTCCCCAAACCAAGCATTGATGGCAGATCATGATCAAGCCAAGGTATTGAAACATCTCTGTACTCCTGAATGCATTGCTAAAGTTAAGAGGTACAGGTCCTATAACTTCGAACTGAGATCTGATATTGAGTCCTTAAACATTTTAAATTCTGATTTTAGAAGACTGAAAATGATTATAAGCTGAAAATAGAGGACTTAGAGAAAAAAATTTCAGTTCTAAATTTTAGGACTCAAATTAAAGATCTTATAACCAAGTTAACTGAGTGCCAGGCTGAGCTTGTGATCAGCAAAGCCAGGTAGAAAAGAGTGTTCTTGAAGAAGAGACCTTCAAGAACATGATATCCTCATCTCTGCACAACAAAGTGTGCTATCAAAATAGACAGGGACTGGGATCCAATGAGATAGCTCCTCCACACACAATCTTGTCAGTAAGATCTCCTAGGTGTGAAACTTGTGAAGATGATCTTCCTCTCATAGATCCTATGAGTGAGGAGGATGAAGAAGAGATAGTAAGAATCTTCTACTAAGAGTGAAGAGGAGGATTCCAAGAAGGGCCACTATCCTTCTGAGGAGAAAGTGAAGACTGTGATGACCAAGTCCATGAGAAAGAACTTGATCAGAAAGAGCAAAAGGAAGGCAAGGAAGGCTCAAGAGATCAAGGCTACTTTTGACTCTAAGCAGAAAACAGTTTTTATTTCTGCAGGGTTTAAAGTGGTAGGGACTGAAGGCATCAACCAAAACTCTGCTAAGAGTTCTGGTTCTTGCTCAACTCATCGCAACAGCAAGAAGAAGACTGATCTGCTGTGTACCACTGCTGCACAGCCTGGTCCATCAAACTCCAAGCATAGTTCTCAGCCCAAGAGTACTGTCTCAGCATCTGCAAAGATGAAGGTGGAGAAGGGAAGTGACCGAAGACAGTCTTACTCTCTATACAAGGCTCTTGTGAAGAAGAAGATGAATTGTGTTATGTGTGACAGCACCATTCACATTGCAAAGGATTGTCCCTTCAATCCTAAAAGTACTATCCACATGGCCAAAACAAGGCTTCAAGAGTTCGAAGAAGATTCAGGCTTCGGAAGGAAAACCAGTTTCCTTCGGATCTCAAATCTAAAAAGAAGGAAGTGGAAAATTCTCTTCGGAAAAACATTTGGTCTCAGAAGAAAGGAATTCTTCCGAAGCACTAAAGTCTGCTGCAGTGTTTGCAGAATCTTCTGAAGTTCAGTCATCAAAACTTCTGTAACTCCAAAAGGTTCTAAAGTTTTGAAGGTCAAGTCCAAGACTCCAAAGGTGGTGTGGACGTCTAAGAAAGACCAAGTGACTGAGATTTCTCCATCAACAACAGCTCAAGATCCTCTTAGTACAACCATAGGATCTGTTACTGTTAATTTACCTTGTGCATGTGAGCCCAAGATAAGCAAGGCTTGGGTTTCCAGATGTAACTAATCATTCTCTTTTGTGTAGGGACAGCTGAAGACAAACAAAATGTTTGGATCATAGAGAGTGGCTGCTCCAGGCACATGACATGGTAATAGGTCACTACTCTAGAACTTTGAAAGGATTGATGGAGGACCTGTTGCTTTTGGAGGAGATGAAGGTGGTTACATTTCTGGAAGGGGCAAGGTCACAAATGGTAAGCTCGACATTGAAAAGGTAAACTTCGTTAAGGAGCTTGGATACAATCTTTTGAGTGTATCTCAATTTTGTGATCAGAGTCATAGCATGCTCTTTACTGAGCATGAGTGCATTGTTCTTAAGCCTGGTGTGGTCATTCCTCATGAGCATATCCTGCTTAGAGCCCCCAGGAAAGGAAACATGTACAAGATGGATTTGCAAGAAACCTTTCCCTCCGGAGAAGTTTCATGCTTTCTCCAAAGCCAATAGTGACGAGTCTTTCCTATGGCATAAAAGAATGTGCCATGTAAACTTTAAGAACATGAATAAATTGATTAAGCATGATCTGGTAACTGGAATGCCAAAGAAAGAGTTTACAAGTGATGATCACTGTGTTGCAAGCCTGAAAGGGAAGCAACATAAGGTATCTCAAGCCTAAGGAAATGAACTCCATCACTACACCCCTACACTTATTACATATTGATCTCTTTGGCCCCACTAGTGTAATGAGTTTAGGAAGGACCTTATACTGTCTAGTGATCATAGATGATTTTACAAGATTCACTTGGGTCTTTTTCTTAGAACTAAGGATGAGACTCCTGAGATTCTGAAGAATTTCATCTTAAAGATTGAGAATCAGTCTGATCACAAGGTCAAAATCATAAGATGTGATCAAGAACAGAATTCAAGAATCAAACCCTTGATACATTTTGTGATGATAAGGGTATTGCAAGACAATTTAGTGCTCCCAGGACTCCTCAGCAAAATGTTGTTGCTGATAGGATAAACAGGACACTGATTGAAGCTGCAAGAACCATGCTGTCTGACTCTAAACTGCCCATCACCTTCTGGGCAGAGGCAGTCAACACTGCCTGCTATGTGCAGAACAAAGTTTTAGTAGTTAAGACTAATGGGAAGACTCCTTATGAACTTTGGCATAAGAGAAAACCTTCATTGGTTTTCTCAGGTCATTTGGATGTCCTTGCACCAGTCTTGAATACCAAAGATCAAATTGCCAAGTTTGCTGAGAAATCAGATGATGGACACTTTATTGGATACTCTTCCCAAGCTAAGGCTTATAGAGTGTACAATCTCAGAACTAGAATAGTTGAGGAGTCAGCCAATGTGACCTTCAATGAACACACACCATGTGTTGCTGGCTTTTGGTCCAGATTGGCTATTTGATCTTGATTTGGTTACCAACTGTTTTAATAAATCTTGTGAGAATGTTGAGGATCTGCAGAAAATTTAAATACAGGTGATCCTGACCCAAGATTTGAGCTAGGAAGACCTTCAAGTCATACAGCTCCAGTTGGAACTACTTCTGCAAATGAGGTTTCTATCAGCACAACAATGACAAATTCAGCTGATACATCTGGTATGCCTTCAAATTCCAGCTCAGAGGCTCTACAACTAGATAAGAACACTTAACTGTGGAAGGCAACAATGGTGATGGTGAAAGTGACCAACGATTTCTTGATGCCACTAACCACACCATAGATGAGAACTTCAATGATGTCACACACTGCTTGGATCAAGTTTCACTTGAAAAGTGTGCTGATGTGGTGGGAGAAACATCTATGCCAGATCTAAATTTTTCTATTTTAGATCTTTCTCAACAACTTGCTATGATTCCTCAGCTTAGGATCCACAAGTCTCATCCTACCACAAACATCATTGGAGATGTTGTCTCCGGGGTAAAGACAAGAGGACAAACCCATGAAGCAAATGTTTGTCTTCACTCTTTTTTTCTATCCCAGATAGAGCCAAAGAAACTTGAGGAAGCTCTAAAGGATGGAAGTTGGGTTGAAGCCATGCAACAAGAGCTGCTTCAATTCAAAAGACGAAATGTTTGGAACCTTTGTCCTCTTCCTTTTGGGAAGACTACCATAGGAACCAAATGGGTGTTTAGGAATAAAAAGATGATAGAGCCATCATCATCAAGAATAAAGCTAGACTGGTTGTTCAATGATACACACAAGAAGAAGGGATTAACTACACTGATGTCTTTGCTCCGGTGGCAAGATTAGAAGCTGTTAGGATATTCCTGGCATTTGTTGCATCCAAGAACTTCAAGGTCTTTCAACTTGATGTGAAATGTGCCTTTTTATATGGAGTGATAGATGAAGAGGTTATGTCAAACAGCCACCTGGTTTTGTAGATCGTGATCATCTTGATTATGTACAAGCTTGACAAAGCTCTCTATGGCTGCATCAGGCACCCAGGAAGTGGTATGAGACACTGTCTGAGTATCTCTGTAAACATGGATACAGGAGAGGTACTATAGATGGAACTCTCTTCATCAAAGGACAAGGAAAAGACATATTGCTAGTTCAAGTATATGTGGATGACATCATCTTTGGTTCAACAAATCCAAAGCTCTGCAAAGACTTTGAGAAGCTGATGAAAGACAGATTTGAAATGAGTGCCATGGGGGAACTCAATTTCTTTCTAGGAATTCAAGTGAAGCAAGTTGAAGATGGCATCTTCATAAGTCAGTCAAAGTATGTTCAAGACATACTCAAAAGGTTCAATATGACTGACTGTAAGATTGCTAAGACACCCATAGCCAGAAACCACTCCCTTGGTCCTGATCTTGAGGGGGAGTGTGTAGATGAACACTGTACAGGGCTATGATTGGGTCTCTTATGTATCTTACTGCTAGCAGCCTGATATCATGTTTGCTACATGCATCTGTGCAAGATATCAAGCCAACCCTAAGATGTCTCATCTTATCACTGTCAAAAGGATTCTAAGATACCTAAAAGGTGCATTAACACTTGGTCTATGGTATCCCAAGAACTCTGACTTCAATCTGTATGCTTATACAGATAGTGATTATGGTGGTTGCAATATGACTGCAAAGTCTACATCTAAGGGATGTTAATTTCTTGGTGGAAGGGTTGTCTCATGGCAATGCAAGAAACAATCCTGTTTCTCTACATCAACTGCTGAAGCTGAATACATTGCTACCGCTAGCTGCTGCGCTCAAGTGCTTTGGATTCAGAATCAAATGCTAGACTATGGGTTAAATTTTAAGGAGACTCCAATCCACATAGACAACAACAGTGCTATCTCAATTACAGAGAACCCTGTGCAGCACTCAAGGACAAAGCACATCAATATCAGGTATCATCTAATAAGAGATAATTATGAAAAGGGATTAATTAAACTAGTCAAGGTTCACACAGATGAACAATATGCTGATTTGTTTACAAAAGCTTTTGATGAACAAAGATTTAAATATCTAATATCAGCTATTGGGATGATCAACCTTGAGTAAATTTTTCTTAAAACTAATTCTTATTATTTCTTAAAAATGTGTGTTCTAAGTTGTCTAGTCTATCATCTTCATAAGCTCAAGTTTTCCTTGGATTGGAAGACTTTCCTTAGATTAATTGATGATTTTATACTTCGGAAGTTATGCTTTTTAACTTAGAAGAAAATCACACCTTCAAAATATTTAACTGTGTAAGAAATTTACCTTCGAAAGAAATTTCAATTTTATCTTCCGAAGCTTAAATAATTATCTTAGACACTTACTTATTTTCAAGGACCTTTTCCTTCCGAAGCAATAATTAACTCTTGTGAGCTTTGTTGAACTCTATACAAAGCACTCAAGTCTTAATTTTTCCTTCCGAAGCAAAATCATCAAATACTCTCAGGAAACTCTTCCGAAGTCATTTTAGCTTCGGAAGCTTTTTCATTAAAACTTCCGAAGTTAATTACCTTCGGAAGCTTTTTGACTTCCAAGAAAACTACTTTTTGAGCAAAAAGTAAACTACTTTTTTAGAGGTGGGACCGACATCCGGATTTCAAAGTTTATCCTCTTTCATTAAACTTTATCTGAAATCCCTCTATCATATAAACACAACGGCTTCCCCTCTTCTATCATCTGCTCTTCCTCTAAACCTTAAAACCCAAATTTCTCTCCGAAATTTCTTTCTTTCTTTTTCCTTCATCTCTAAGCTACCTCACAATGGCTAACCTTGCTCATAGAAATGATCCCAACTTTACCATGCAGCTACACAGACAACACAATCAAGTTGCTCTGTTATGCTCTAAGAAAGATCCTCATTTCTCAGAGGTTTGCCGTTTCTTGTCTCTGTCGAACTACTTCACCTCCCTGACCATTGATCCTCCACTCTATGAGGATCAGTTGCTTGAATTCTGGAAGACCTGCCAAGAGGTCATTATGGATGGGGAGAAGGCACTGTCTGCCACAGTGCAGGGGAGAACAATCTTCATCACTCCGGCCATCATCAACCGACATCTTCAGCTGGATGATGAAGAAGGTGAGGTGTTCTTCCCAAAGGAAGCTATAAATCATTCCTTTGCGCAGATGGGGTATGAGGGAGATTTTTCTGTAAAGACTTTCAGGAAAGGGAAGGTCTCATCCAAATGGAGATTCCTGCTCCATGTGGTCATTCATAGCTTAGCAAACAAGCATGGTGGATGGGACTAGATTCTTGAAGATCTCCCCTTTATAGTCCATGGAATGGTGGATGGGACCAGATTCTTGAAGATCTCCCCTTTAGACTCCTTAGAATATTACATGTTTCCTAGATATGTCCAGTACATTCTTAACTGTGAACTGGGCTCACAGTTAAGGGAAACATGTAACATTCTTAAATTGGGACAGATGAAGCCCGACATCTTTAAAACATTGAGAAAGTCCACTGTTGGATTCTCTGGGGTAGAAACAGCCCTAGTCACAAAAATGTTAGAGCTCATTGCTCAAGGTGACAACCTAGTAGCACAAGATAGTGTTAAACCCACACCTGCTACTTTCCAACCACCCACACAGCCTCCAATCTCCATCACCTACCAAAGAAAATCCAAACAAACCCCTGCTCAGACTATTCAGTCTGTGGAGGCCCCCATATACTCACCCATTCAGGAAGAAGAGGATACTGGAGCTCCCACTTCTCCTGAGGAGCAGACCACTCCCATCTTTTCTAAAATCAGTGCTGAGGTTCCTCATGCTCAGCTTGATGGCTCATTAGCCCTACTGCTTTAAGCCATCACTCTGAGTCTCAACACTCAAATGATCAACCTTCAGGGACAGTTACCATCCCCAGCCTATAGATCTCAATCAACCAATTCCCAACCTTGACTTCTATACTGATGAAGATCTAGGTTTTAGTGAGTATAATGAGTCTCTCTTCTTTTCCCCTACTCAAAGAGAGATGAATACTCCTGAGTCTCCTACATCTATCCACATCAGTCACCTACAACTGAGGTGGACACTTCTGAACTTGTTCAGGATGTCCATATGGAAGAGGCTCTCACTTCTGCAAGTGATTACATCATTCAGACCTCAACCATGGCAACTCAGCCTACTGACATCTCAACTTAGACGGCCAGTAAGCAGAGGAAATCCAGTGGCCAAGAACTTAGAACTGGTCATGAGAGAAAGGACTCTAGTCCAATCTTCTTCACCTCCAGTGATTCTTTTGATGAAGATGAGGGGGATCTGAGTCTAAAGGTGCAACAACTATCCAAAACATGCACCTATTTAGTCTAAAGGTCAGTCACCTTGAATCTCAGGTGACTACCTTAAACAATAGGATCAATGATCAGCAACTTGAGATTTCATATCTTAAGGAAAAACTAGCTGGGAGACCCTTAAGGAGAGCTCAACCAGGAACACAAGAACCTGTGGATGTGATTTATCTATCCTCCAGCTCACCTATGCAAATGGGTGATGCTACCAACAAGGGGGAGAAAGTCCTTATAGCCACAGAACCTGGGAGTTCCTCTGAGAGAATGGACATTGAGAACTCACCATCCTTATTTGCAACTGTGCATTCTCAGCAATCTCCTCTAGTTCACACTTATGTGGACTACATAGACTTCTTCATACAGAGTCTGTTTGAGGATGGGATACCAATAGCCATGTCACCTTTATCATCCTTCAATCACATCATTGGATGGAGGTATGACAACAACTGAAGGCTCTCATCATCATAAGAGTTCAAGGACAGCAAGAAGTTTTTAATTTTCAGACCATGAACTACTATGAAGGTCTGGATCTAGTCAACATGCCACTTGTCAACCCAAGCCAATCAAGACAAGCTGACAGTCTGGCTAGAAGAATCCAAGACAGGATCATTGCAGAGTTCAGCCTAAGAAGGAGACTAAGGCAATCAGGCAATGTCATCGGTCAATTGGATGTTGAGGCAAACCCTAAGATTAGCTTCATAGGGGAAACCTTGACTGAAGGCCTAGTGACAGAACCTGAGAGCCCTGTCTCATCATCTACAACTGCTGCAGAGATCCATATTCCTTCTGAGACACCTGCTGGTGAAGGTGCTTCTCAACCTCTCTCTGGCCTGAGCTCAGATGCTGCAATGAGCAATGAAGGCCAAAGCTCTCTCCACCCTAAGTCACAAAGGTCTGTGAGTGACAAAGGGAAAATAAAAATGACATCTGAGGAGATTGAGGAGGAGGAGAGAGAGAGGAAAAGGATGCTAAGGGGAGAAGGTTCCTCTACTGAGTCTTCAAGACTCATGGAGTCTGCAATCAGGGCTGCCCCCAGACCAGATACTCAGAATGATAAGTTAAGGGCAGTCAAGATCAACTATCTGCAGACTAGGAACTATGACATAGATAATATCATTTCTCTCCCCTTGGATGAATTGAATGAGCTGGTTGATCTGGAAAGGTCAAGAGAGAAGAAGGAGGCAGAAGATACAGAACTCCTAGTACAGTTTAAAGAAGAAAGAAAAAGAAAAAGACTGTACAGAGGTATGCCTACCCTCTCACCAGTTCAAGAAAGCCCTGAACAAGAGGATGTGGTTTAACAAGAACCTCAGGTAGATAAGGAAGAAGACAGAATCAAGATGATTAACTACCTAAGTGCCACAGGTCTCTATCAGGCAGATGCACTCCTTCCCTTACCTTATGACTATGTTGAGTTTGAGTATTTAAAACAACTTGAGCTTGAGTTAGTCAAGGAAAGAAAGACAACAAAGAGAAGATGAGGGAAGAAGCTGCAAAGTCAAGAGCCAACATCCGAAAGAGAATAAAGAAGTCTGCTGATAGGCAGAGGATGATGAGCTTCTTGAAGCTGTATGGATTCTCCGGAAGGAGACTTGGACCCATGTCTCAATCCACTATGGATGAGCATATCAGGGTAATCAAGCAGAAGATCAAGAGTGGAGTGCTCACTGACTTACACTCCACTCCAAGTCAGGCCCCACCTGAAGTGGAAGTTAAGGTTGAACAAACAGACACAACACAACCCGGACCTCCTGCTAATGCTGAGCAAGCTTCATCTTCTGATCCACAGCAGGTCAACCTCCCTCTCCTTCTGAGCCTGAGAGAGAGGAAGTCCCAACTGAGAGAGACAGTAAAGATCAATATGGTGCTGCAGGCCAGTCTTCTCAGTTAAAATTTGGAAAGAGAAAGAAGAGGATGGCTTCTAAACCAAAGTCTAATAAGAAGAAGAAGCCTGCATCCTCTTCTGAACCTTAGGATGAATCAGAACAACCTGAGGATGTGCAGCTAGAGGATGCTCAACCAACTCCAACTTTAGTAGCTCTTCTAGCATCAGGAAGACCCATCTTGTCTTGGACATACACCGTAAATCCAGAAAGGTGGCATGTTATTTGAGATCAAGGCATTGAAGACATTTATACATGGCAAGATATGTTTCAGTTGCCTCTGCATGATCTCTTTGACATGAGAAGACACTTTGATAGTCTGAAGGATCCTGATCATCTTATGAAGAAAAGAATGGTGATCATCCTAATGAGGACTATTAATATTTGAAGTTTTCTAAGTGTTTTGGTAGCATCACCACAGGGGGAGTTTGTAGAGATTAATGAAGAGGCTGATGCAACCTAAACATCTTTAGTCTCTCTTGCATGCTGCACAAGTGCATTGAAGTGGAATGCTTCGGAAGTTTAACATGTGCAACAGAAATACTCTAAGTGTGAAATCTTCCGAAGCCAAGACCAACATCTTCCGAAGCCAAAGATGAAGTCTTCCGAAGCCTCAGAGACAAAGTCTTCCGAAGCTTCAAGTTCATGAAGACAGATTTCTTTGAAGACTTTTAAGATATGCTTTATCTAATGTACTGTTCCATAAAGCTGGACACCTTTCTGATGCAACTCTGCAAGTCACCAACTAACATGGTTTGGTGAAAAGGTCCATGCTTTTGGTAACTGTATATTGAGGTCTTGAGTCTGTAACTATCTACTTTATGTACTTTATCCTTTTTGTAATAGATAAGGATGTGAGCTATGGCATGTCATAGTCACTAGTCAAAAGGCAATCTGCCTTTTGACTTTACAATTGATTTTGTGTGTGTCTAGTCAATTGTATCCAGCTGGCTTTCAAAGTATAGCCGCTGTAGGATGTTGTATAAGTATCTCATGTTCTTGTATCTTTCAATACGCTTTGTAACACTTGTAATAGAACATAGAGAAGCAATATACTGCATTCTTGAAAACCATATACTTGTGTTCTTTGTGTTCTGTCTCTTACATTACTTGTGTTCTTAGTATCTTATCTTGGTTAATCCAGTTTACTGTTTGATTAAAGCTTGGTTAATCTCCTCTTTGTGTTGTTGTGTTGTAACTCACACCCTTCAACGATCCTGTAGATAATATCATCATTATCTTCGTCACTACGTTCATTAACTTGTTCATTCAACGTATTACATTATCGTTCATTCCTCTTTCTAGATCCAGTGAGACCTTACCCTCTTCGTGGCACTCAGCCATGATTACTGAGGTCGAATGACAAGGATCCTGTTTAGTACTTTATTACGATAATTCATTTACGTTCTTTCATACGTGATCTTTCGTCAATTACTCTTTATTACTCGAATCTTGTCTCTTGCAATATCCCCGACTCATGCTCGAAAGCTGATGCTGTGCCGGGCCTGCTCACAAACCCCCCGACTCATGTCCGAAGACTGACACAACACCGGGATACGCGACAAAGATCCCATACGAGTCAATCACAGGAATTGAACTCCATCCGAGTCTGTTGCAACACATAGTCGCTCATCTTATTGTCTCGTCTCACGGAGAAAGACCTCTGTCGAGTCTGTTGCAACACAGAGTGGCTCACCTCATAACTATGCTTGGCCTTATGCCACACCCCCAGAGTTTACATAACTCGGGTAACAACACCCCCACCGTCATGAGTAACACCCCCATAGAAACGGTAACAACACCCCCACCGTCGTGGGTAACACCCCCATAGAAATGGGTAACAACGCCCCCATCGTCGTGGGTAACACCCCAATAGAAATGGGTAACAACACCCCTATCATCGTGGGTAACACCCCCATAGAAATGGGTATCAACACCCCCATCGTCGTGGGTAACACCCCCATAGAAATGGGTAACAACACCCCCACCGTCATGGGTAACACCCCCATAGAAATGGGTAACAACACCCCCACCGTCGTGGGTAACACCCCCATAGAAATGGGTAACAACACCCCCACCGTCGTGGGTAACACCCCCATAGAAATGGGTAACAACACCCCCACCGTCGTGGGTAACACCTCTAAAGGTCAGTCACAAAGACTGTAACCCTTGCATGCACACTTTAGGATTTGCTGATCCTCACGCGGTAGAGCTTAAGGAATTTAGAGCCGTACACCTCTGTACACATTGCTTTCAAGCCTTTCTTTACTTCTATATTTAGTTCATTAATTCATGCATGCATTCATTCATTACGTTCCTCTTTTCATTATCTTCCACTTTATGTTACATAATACTTTCATTACATTTATTAACGGTCAACGCAAAGCCAAGGGAAGACATACGTACATAATAAGGAACACACATAAACATAAACATACACCATCACCAATACAGGCACATCATACATACATAACACACATCAAACGTAAGCCATCACATCATAACCAGGCTTATCTCACCATAATACCCCTTAAAAACCGATTAGAAAACCTCAAGTCCAAAGTGGGCGCATGGATCCTTCCAGGCGCATGGGTCCTTCCAGGCGCATGAGCATAAATATTCTAAGTATAAAATAGTCTTGGCGCATGGGCACTATTTGGGCGTTTATGCCCTGTTTAAGCGCATCAACACTTTAACATTTTATCACTTTGGGCGCATGGCACAATTCAGGCGCATGGGCCTCTCTTCTGGGCGCATGGCCAGCCATTTTAGGCGCATGGGCCATCTGCTGGGCGCATGGCCAGCAGTTTAGGCACATGGGCCTTCCTGTTGAGCGCATGGCTAGTAACTTGGATGCCTGGCCGATTACTAGGCGCATGGGCCTTCCCTTTGGGCGTATGGGTCACCCCTTTGGGCGCATGGGCCACCCCTTTGGCGCATGGCCAGCAATTCAGGCGCATGGACCACTGTTCATGTTCGTCTGAATCATTCTGAAATGTTTTCTATGTTACCAATTTCACCCGATAATCATTCTAAGCATACCCAAACATAGATCTAACATACTGAGGACACCTAAGCATGCTAATCATCATCTCTAACTCATAATCATCACTATAACATGCATACATACATACAACATACGAACATAAAGCTGTAAACCCACGTTTTCTTTCAAAACGTTTACTTAGTATGCATAATAGCCCCAAATCAGTTAAAAATCCATAAAAGAGGGGTTCTAGAAACTCACCTTAAGCAGCTTTTGAGCAGCACTCTTCATGTTCGAGTCCCACCTTCGATTCAGCTCTGGAATCCCGAAAACAAACTCTAAACAACCGGAACTTCAGTCAAGAACTCAATACCCAACTGAAACCGAGCCCAAACAAGAGAAGACTTACCTTTTTCAGCTTCTTCTTATTCTTTCTCTCTCTAGAACCGGGCTCTCTCTCTCACTTCTTCTTTTCAACCGTGAAGGAAAGATGAAGAAGAACTTAAGGGCACCCATGCCCTTAGATCCTTAAAATAATAAAAGTGTACTTTGTACACTTTTTCCCTTCCACTTGTGCACAGTTTCCATTCTTTCCACTTATTTTTCTTTTCCTTTCATTTAAATAGAAATTTCGGGGTGTTACACATGGGCTGTACTTAAACATTTCTAAGGTAATCTTAGGCGCATGGGCTACTGTTTAGGCGCATGGATTACACTTAATTTGTTCTAAGGCATTTTTAGGCGCATGAGCCTTATTTAGGCACATGGACCTTCTATTCAACATGTTTCCGGTATGTTTTCAACCCATTCATCAAATCCATCTGTTCTAAGCTTAATGTGGCTATTCTAAACATGAATAACCTATAAGAATTCAAGAATCACATTCATTCATGCACAATACATACGGCTTACATACTCAAACATTGGAAAATCATTTAAATACATTTTCACCCCCAAAGATGTTTGAAAACAAGTAAAACCGGGGTCTAGAAATCACCTGGGGCAACTTGGGTGTTCTTCCTTTTAACTCGCTTGCAAAGAGTTCAAAACACCTAAAACAACATCCAAACACATACACACGAGCATAAACACAACACATAAGCATATAACCGGGATAAAACCCGTCATAAACATATGAAAACCTTGAATTCTTACCTAGAATTCACTTCTCATCTTCTTCTTCTTTAGCCGAGAGTTTCTCTGCTTTCTCTCTCTAAAACCGGGTGAAGATGATGCTGTGAAGTGAGGGTGGGCGGCCATGCCCACCTTTACACCAACTTTTCAAAGATTTTTGTCCTTTTTACACTTTTAGTCCCTCCACTTGGACTAAATTGCCTTTCTTTCTTTTATTCTTTATTTCTTTGTCTTTTAAAAATTACCAGGTGTTACAAGTCCACTCCCCTTATATAGGTTTCGTCTCCGAAACTTGTTATTCCTCAAATAGACGAGGATAATGCTGCCTCATCTCCTCCTCAGTCTCCCATGTAGACTTGGATCCCTTCCTGTGCTTCCACTGTACACGCACAAGAGGAACCACTTTATTTCTCAGCCTCTTCTCTCTACGATCGATGATTGGCACTGGTTGCTCCACATAATTGAGCCTTTCATCAACTTCAATGTCCTCTAATGGAACAATCATGTCCACATCGGCTAAGCACTTTCTCAAATGAGATACATGGAATGTCAGGTGAATTCCACTTAACTCATCTGGCAACTCCAATCTATAGGCCACCTCTCCTACTCGAGCAATGATTTGGAAAGGGCCTATATACCTTGGGCTCAACTTGCCCCGCATTCTGAATCTGATGATACCCTTCCAAGGTGAAACCTTCAACATAACCCGGTCACCCATGTGGAATTCAATTGGTCTACGTCGTTTATCGGCATACGACTTCTGTCTATCTATGGCTGCCTTCATGAAGGCTTTAATCTTCTCAAGCTTCTCAGTCGTAGCCTCGATTACCTCATCGCTTCCCAACTCTTTTTGACTAATATCACCCCAACATACGGGTGTTCTGCATCTCCTACCGTATAGCATCTCGTATGGTGGCATACCAATGCTGGCATGATAACCATTGTTGTACGAGAATTCAACTAACGGTAAGTGGTCGTCCCAACTTCCACCAAAATCGATTACACATGCCCGAAGCATGTCCTCTAATGTCTGAATGGTCCTTTCTGACTGACCATCAGTTTGGGGATGATAAGCCGTGCTAATATGTAACCTCGTCCCCATGGCATTATGGAATTTCTTACAGAATTTTGATGTTAACCGGGTGTCGCGATCACATACGATGGACACCGGCACACCATGACGAGTTACAATCTCTTTGATGAACAGGTCCGCCAACTTCTCGGATGATATGTCTCACCGATCGGTAGGAAGTGAGCACTCTTCGTCAAGCGGTCAACAATCACCCATATGGCATCGTACCCCTTCGGAGTACGTGGTAGCTTTGTAATGCAATCCATGGTGATGTGCTCCCACTTCCATTCCGGTATATCCAAAGGTTGGATCTTCACATATGGCTTCTGGTGTTCCGCCTTCACTTGCAAGCAAGTAAGGCACTTACTCACATACTCTGCCATGTCATGTTCATACCCGGCCACCAATAAACTTTCTTCATGTATTGATACATCTTTGTGGCACCAGGATGAATGGAGTATCGAGTCTTATGAGCTTCATCCATAATCCTCACACGTAGATCCCCGAAACGAGGAATCCACACCCATCCAAATTGAGTTTAAACACCAAGTGTGTTTTCACTCAATTCCCCAACTAGACGTCTCATTGTTTTAGAGTTTAGATGGTCTTCTTTTAATGCCTCATCGTGAAACTCCTTGACTGGCTTCATTACATCAGAGGTCATGATTAGTTGGTATGCTTTCACCTGTATTGGCTCGGGCCTCTCCTTCCGGCTAAGGGCATCGGCCACCATGTTAGCTTTGCCCGGATGGTAATGGATCTCACAATCATAATCCTTTATGAGCTCCAACCATCGCCTCTGCCTCATGTTAAGATCTTTTTGCTCGAAGAAGTACTTCAAGCTATTGTGGTCTGTGAATATGGTGCACTTCGTCCCGTACAGATAGTGCCTCCAAATATTTAGTGCAAAGACCACGACCGCTAGTTCCAAGTAATGAGAAGGGTAGTTGACCTCATGCACTTTCAACTATCGGGATGCATAGGCTATAACCTTCCCTCTCTACATTAACACACACCCCAACCCCGAGTAGGAAGCATCTAAGTATACTACCAAATCCTCGCTTCCTTCGGGTAACGACAAGACAGGAGCTTGAGTCAACCTTGCCTTAACTCCTCGAACGCCTGTTCTTGAGCTTGACCCCACGTAAACTTTACATCCTTTCGGGTCAACTTGGTTAGTGGAGAAGCGATCTTGGAAAAGTCCTGAATGAACCTTCGATAATAACACGCCAACCCCAAGAAACTACGAATCTCGGATGGCATCCTCGGAGACTTCCATTGTATTACCGCCTCCACCTTGCAGGGTCTACCATAATCCCCTCTGGGTTTATCACGTGACCCAAGAATTGAACTTCGCGTAACCAGAACGCGCATTTGGAGAATTTGGCATACAACTTCTCCCTTCTCAAGGTCTCTAACACCTCCTGAATGTGATCGGCATGCTCCTCCTTGCTCCTTGAATAAATCAGGATATCATCAATAAACACAATCGCTGATTTATCTAACATTAGCCGACACACTCGATTCATCAAGTCCATAAAAGCAGCTGGGGCATTGGTCAGACCAAATGATATAACAAGGAATTCATAGTGACCGTAGCACGTGCGAAAAGCTGTTTTAGGGATATCCTGCTCCTTTACCTTGAGCTGATGGTAACCAGATCGAAGATCTATTCTTCAAAACCAACTGGAACCTTGGAGCTGATCAAACAGATCATCTATTGTTGGTAGGGGGTATCGGTTCTTCACCGTTAACTTGTTCAGCTCTCGGTAGTCAATACACATCCTCATACTACCGTCTTTCTTCTTCACAAATAGGACCGGAGCACCCCAGGGAGAGATACTCAGTCTAATGAACCCCTTATCGAGCAACTCTTGCAACTGTTCCATGAGTTCTTTCATTTCCGTGGGAGCTAACCGATACGGTGCTTTGGCAATGGGTTGAGCACCGGGTATCAGGTCAATTTGGAACTCAATCTCACGATCCGGTGGCACGCCGGGTAAGTCTTCCGGGAATACGTCCAGAAAGTCACACACAACTGGTACATCAGATAGTTGTGGTGTTGGTGCATCCACATTCTTTACATAGGCCAAGTAGGCACTACATCCACGCCTCATGCACTTTCCTACCACCGCCATCGAAATCACTTTCGGAATCGTCGTGACGCGATCTCCATAAATCGTAACCAAACTCCCATCGGATGCAACTAATCGAATCATCTTCTTGCGGCACACAATATTTGCTTCATAGGTTGCTAGCCAGTCCATCCCTAGTACTACATCAAATCCACCTAGGGGTATGACGTGTAACCTAGCAACAAACCTATGACCTTCTAGTTCTATGGCATAGTCCTCTATCATATCAGTAATTCTAGTGGACTTACCAATAGTAGTTTCTACATCGAATGGTGCACTGACCGTTCTACTATTAACAGACAACTTAGCACAGAAAGTAGTAGAAATAAAACTCCTACTAGCACCAGAATCAAACAATATAGAGGCACAAGTTTGGTTTACGAGAAACATACCTGACACAACATCAGGATCAGCTCTGGCTTCCTCCCGGGTCATGGTATAAGCTCTAGCACCTGCCCTCTGCCCTCCTTCCTCCGGCTTCTTCTTCTCTGCCCCAGAGCTTTCTACCCTCGGCTTCTTACAGTCTCTAGCGATGTGGCCAGGCTGACCACACCTGAAGCATACGTTCATCCCCATTCTACACTCACCAGTATGCTCCCTTCCACATTTGTCACACCTCCTCAGCCCTGACCCAGATGTGACCACATGTCGATCACCCACCTTTGCCACCTTCTTGTTTGGAGTAGTTCTACCACATCCAAACCGTTTCAATTCCAGTTCCGACTACCACCATCCTTCTTCTCCACCTCAGCCACCACCACATCGCGCTCATCGTATAATTTGCCAGCCAAGTCAACTGCCGACATGAAAGTGCTCGGCCGGGCGGCAATCATATGCCTACGGATATCCACCGGCAGCCCCTGGATGTATCTTTTAATCTTTCGTGACAATGGTGTCACTTGATCGGGCACCAACCATTTCATTTCCTTGAATTTGGTAGTGTACTGCTGGTGTGTCATCGTTCCCGCCTCCAGCTACAGGAAATCTCTTTCTACCTTGTCCATCTCTCTATGAGGACAAAATTCCTTGATCACTAAATTCTTCAGTTCAGGCCATCTCATTTTCCAATGGCCCTGCTACCCTCGGCTTGGACAATGTTGTCCCACCAGCACAAAGCCGAGTCCAGAAAGGAGTGGGTAGCGAATTTCATCTTCTGATCCTCACAGCACTCACTGATATCAAGGACAACCTCCATCTCCCGTACCCACCGGTGAGCAGCTGCCGCAGTGCCGTTTCCATCGAAAGTAGGGGGCTTGCATCTCATAAACGCCCCATAGTTACAACCTCGAGTCGCCTCCGACGCAGGCTCCTCTTCTTCCTCGTCCTCATCATCGGACGGAACCGTCTTAGTCTCAGGCTGTCTTCTTTCACCCGTAGGTCCACCCCTTTCCTTTCTCTCTCCCTCTCTAACTGCCTTGATCACTTCGGTCACCACAGATGGTAGAATTGTCTGCATGACCTAGTGAACCTCTTCCACCACAGCCTCCTTTACTAAGGCCCTCAGATTGGCGCTCTCGTCGCCACCCTCCGGATGAGGGGTCTCTGGTTTTTCATGAACCACTTTCTCGACTTTGGGTCTCCCTCTCTTGGGTTGCGGAGCAGTACCATGACCTCCACCACGAGAGGCTTTTAAAGATCTACCGCCAACCATCCACTATAAGCACACTATAAGATTCAAACACTAACACGGTCATTCAAGGTAATACTCAGTTTATGTCAAGTATAGTAAGTCCCTAATTACAATGGCCAGTTGTGATTAGCCACTTACTTTACTCTTCATACCCCAAGCATTTCCTATCCTGACTTAATCAGTATCTAAATCTACTAAGAGCACATAATCAAATAGCATGAGCACATAATACCGGTTAACATTACGAAAGACATACCTAATGGCACGTAGCTACTCGGGCTGACATCCCTCCATTTGTCCCATTTTCAGTTTAAGTTTAGCTTTTAAAAATTTATTTTAACCCAATTCTCTTAAACTTTGGCTCTGATACCAACTTGTAATGCCCCGTTCCCGGAAACCTCACAGTTGGTCATTCATAGCAATTAAAACATTATACAGTACAATTACTCAAACTTATGCAGCGGAAATAATTTATCAAAAGCCATTCATTTCATTTAGACCACTGTTGTTGAGCAATACATCATTGTTTAACCAAATACAAAAGACTTGTTTTACTGCATTACAAAACAACAGCAACATAAAATACGAATGGATGTCAGACTTTTCCTGCCGAGTAGCTTCACCCTCGTGCCACCCTCAGCAATAATTACCTGCCAACTGAAAATGTATAAAAGTCAGCGTTGTTGAGTGAGCTCTAGTTTTATAAGTAATAAAATACTTTCTATATGTTGTATATGAAAAATACTCTTTTCTATAAAATACAACTCTGTACTGTATATGCGAGCACACATCAACTATATGAACAAATATTGTTCGTTCGCTTTACTGTAGGCCTTGTCTGTTCTATAAACTTTTATCTTTATGTTTCACTTTCTGTACGGACCAGTGAGCAATACCCCAACTATATGCGTGATGGAAAACGGGTGATGGGCCATCTATATCCCTTGAAAGGGTCAACTGTATCCCTCGAAAGGGTCAACTATATCCCCCGAAAGGGTTGTGTGTACTATGTACAAGGCCAACCCAATCACCTAGGGCACGCTGCAAAGGTTCTGCCAATCTCAATTGATTGACCTTGTGTGCATAATAGGGTAGCTAACCCGTAGCACAGTTGAGCTAACGACAACATGGTCATGTACCTCCTGTAAGCTTGCAAGACTTGTTAACATTTTCATTAATGTTCCTCTTCATTTCTTTATTGCTCTTTCACTTTATTATTATGATATACTTTACCTTACGATAATAACATACCACGTAAAGTCACATACTATAAATAATAATAATAATAGCAATAACAATAATAAGGAACAATCATAAGCAATCATATCATGCATGAAACAACATCGTTAATAAGCCCTTAGTCAACCTCGGTCAAAACCCTAAGGCACAGACTCCCAGAAAAATTCTATAAAAATTTCTAAAGTCTTAGGCGCATGGGAACTATTTGGGCGCATGAGCTTTTCATTACTATGTAGCCGCATCAGCCAACACTTAAAACATTTTCACTATAGGCGCATGAACTATTCAGGCGCATGGGCACTATTGGTGCGTATGAACACTTAGACGCATGAGTAATTCGGACACATGGACACTTAGGCGCATGAGCCACTTGGGCGCATGGGCACTATTGGGGCGCATGACCCTACACTTAGTTGTCCAGCTAACATTTCTAGGCGCATCGGCCACTTTTCAGGCGCATGGGCTGTACTTGAACATTTCTAAGGTAGTCTTAGGCGCATGGGCTACTGTTTAGGCGCATGGATTACACTTAATTTGTTCTAAGGCATTTTCAGGCGCATGAGACTTATTTAGGCGCATGGACCTTATGTTCAACATGTTTCCAGTATGTTTTCAACCCATTCATCAAATCCATCTGTTCTAAGCTTAATGTGGCTATTCTAAACATGAATAGCCTATAAGCATTCAAGAAGCATATTCATTCATGCACAATACATATGGGCTTACATACTCAAACATTGGAAAATCATATAAATACATTTTCAGCCCCAAAGATGTTTGAAAACAAGTAAACCCGGGGTCTAGAACTCACCTAGTGCAACTTGGGTGTTCTTCCTTTTAACCCGCTTGCAAAGAGTTCAAAACACCTAGAAACAACATCCAAATACATACACACGAGCACAAACACAACACATAAGCACATAAGCATATAACCGGGATAAAACCCGTCTTAAACATATGAAAACCTTGAATTCTTACCTTGAATTCACTTCTCTTCTTCTTCTTTCTTTAGGCGAGAGTTTCTCTGCTTTCTCTCTCTAAAACGGGTGAAGATGATGATGTGAAGTGAGGGTGGGCGGCCATGCCCACCTTTGCACCAACTTTTCAAAGATTTTTGTCCTTTTTACACTTTTAGTCCCTCCACTTGGACTGAATTGCCTTTCTTTCTTTTATTCTTTATTTCTTTGTCTTTTAAAAATAACCGGGTGTTCCAAAACCACACGAACGACTCTTGAAATCAATCCATTTTTGCCCAAAATACTTACAAAGTAGTCCACAACCAATTTCATACTTTGTTGCCTAAATAATCCACATAATCAATCAAAATGACAATAGTGGATCAATATAATACTTTATTGACCATCTTGGCAAAGAAACCAGGTGTAAAAAAGCAAGAAAGTACTCATGTTCATTGAATAATAATTGAGAATCAAATAATATGGGTGGAATGAAAGTAATGAGACGTCAAATCAAGATGCAATTCATGATCGATGAAAAAGAAGTCAAATCAAGTTAACAAAAACAAGTAAACAAAACTTACTTGTATTTTATCAAAATTATGCAACTATAAATTGGTGCGTCAAAGTATTAACGAATGCTTAACTACTTACATGGGAAAGGATCTATTTCTACCAAAATTGTTCTCGCACGTATACTTTTTTGCTTTTGGTAACAACGTTCAATGCTATATCGTTTTGTTTCTCAAGGCTTCTAAACACACTCGTTGTGATATGATTATAACCAATATAATCATATCTAATTATAACAATCGTTGGAATCAGACTAATTATTCACAGATGTAACAAAGTATGTTTTGTATCAATCAAAACCAAAACCGGACACGAAACCACACAAACGGCTCTTGAAATCAATCCACTTCGACCCAAAACATCTCTAGAGCACTCCACAACCAACTTCGCACTTTCTTGCCTAAAAAATCCATAAAATCAATCAAAATAACAATAGTGGATCAACAGAATACTTTATTTACCATCTAGGCAAGGAAACCAGGTGTAAAGATGCAAGAAAGTACTTGTGTTCACTGAATAAGAATCGAGAATCAAATTACACTCATGAAATGAAAGCACTGAGACGTCAAACAAAGACACAATGTGTGATCGATGAAAAAGAAGTCAAATCAATGTAAGACGACCAAGTAAATAAGATTCACTTGTATTTTAATAAAAATTATACAACTATAAATTTGTGGATCAAAGTATTCACGAAAGCTTAACTAATTAAATGGGAAAGGATCTATTTATACCAAAACACTAAATAACAATACTTCTCGCATGGATACTATTATGTTGTTCGTAACAATGTCTAATGCTATAGAGTTTTGATTCTCAAGGCTTCTGAACACACTTATGAACCATTATTACCAATTTTTAATATAACAGTCATTGGAATGACACAAATCATTCACAAATGGAACATAGTGTGTTTTGTATCAATCAAAACCAAAACAAGACACGAAACAAGAAGAACGACTCTTGAAATCAATCCACTTCTACCCAAAACACTTACAGAAGAATCCACAACCAACTTCACACTTTGTTGCCCAAAAAATCCCTAGAGTCAATCAAAATAACAATAGTGTATCAACAAAATACTTTTTGCCCATCTAGACAAGGAAACAGGTGTAAAGAAGCAAGAAAGTACTTGTGTTCACTGAATAAGAATTGAGATTTAAATTACATGCGCGATATGAAAGTAATGAGACATCAAACAAAGTGGCATTTCGTGATCAATGAAAAAGAACTCAAAATCAAGGTAACACAAACAAGTAAATAAGATTTACTAGTATTTTATAAATTATAATTAACTATAAATTAGTGCATCAAAGTATTCATGAAATCTTAACTAATTACATGATAAAGGATCTATTTATACCAAAACACGAAGAAACAATAGTTCTCGCATGGATACTATTTTGTTGTTCATAACAACGTCTAATGTCATAGAGTTTTGATTCTCAAGGCTTCTTAACACACCTGTAAAGAAATATAATCAAATCTGATTATAACAATCATTGGAATGACACTAATCATTCACAAATGGAACATAGTTTGTTTTGTATCAATTGAAACCAAAATAGGACACGAAACCACACGAACGACTCTTTGAAATCAATCCACTTCTGCCCAAAACACTTACACCGCAATCCACAACCAACTTCACATTTTCTTGCTGAAAATATCCACCGAATCAATAAAAATGGCAATAGTGGATCAACAAAATACTTTATTGACCATCTAGGCAAGGAAACCAAGTGTAAAGAAGCAAGAAAGTACTTGTGTTCACTGAAAAAGAATCGAGAATCAAATTACATGTGCGAAATGAAAGTAATGATACGTCAGACAAAGACGCAATGTATGATCGATGAAAAAGAAGTCAAATCAATGTAAGACGACCAAATAAATAAGTTTTGCTTTTATTATAATTAAAATTATGAAACAATAAATTGGTGTATGAAACGGAAGCTTGACTAATTAAATGAGATAGAATCAATTTGTACCAAAACACTAAACAACAATAGTTCTCGCTTGAATACTATTTTGTTATTCGTAACAACATCCATTGCTATAGAGTTTTAATCCTCAAGCCTTCTATACACACTTGTGAACCAATATAATAAAATTAGATTATAACAATCATTGGAATGACACTAATCATTCACAAATGGAACATCTTATGTTTTGTATCAATCAAAACCAAAACCAGACATGAACGACTCTTGATATCAATACACTTCTACCCAAAACACATATAGAGCACTCCACAACCAACTTCATACTTTCTTGCCTAAACAATCCATATAATCGATCAAAATGACAATAGTGGATTAGTAGAATAC
The DNA here is from genome assembly GCA_025506515.1 of Flaveria trinervia. Lineage (NCBI taxonomy): Eukaryota > Viridiplantae > Streptophyta > Magnoliopsida > Asterales > Asteraceae > Flaveria > Flaveria trinervia. Next base: position 44,977,242 of record CM046455.1, on the reverse strand, counting down.
TTATTGACCTTCTAGGCAAGGCAACCAAATGTAAAGAAGCAAGAAAGTACTCGTGTTCACTGAATTAGAGTTGCGGAAGGATGTCATCATACGTCAAACAAAATGCAATTCGTGATTGATGAAAAAGAAGTCAAAATTAAGGTAACACAATCACGTAAATAAGATTTATTCATACTTTAATCAATATTTTGCAACTATAAATAATTGCATCAAAGTATTCATGAATGCTTAACTAATTACATGGGAAATGATCTATTTATACCATAACACTAAGCAAAATTAGTTCTCGAATGGATATTATTTTGCTTTTGGTAGAAACGTTCAATGCTATAAAGTTTTGATTCACAAGGCCTCTAAACACACTTGTGAACCAATATAACCAAATCTAATTATAACACTCACTAGAATCAGACTGATCACTCACAATGCAACAAAGTGTGTTTTGTATCTGTAAGGCCCCGATCCCGGGACGCTTACAGCTGGATCCTCATCGTACATAAAACATATAAATTACATTTGCCTTATGAAAATATTGCAGCGGAAACATAAAAATAACTTTTCATATCATTACAAATGCTTTTGCAAGTTAATACAAGCATTCATTTCAAAACATCATTCGTTCGCATTACAATGCAAAAACATTAACAAAAGAATGCCATCCAAAAGAGCTGAGTAGCCGCCTCGTGCCATCCTCAGCAACTATTACCTGCCAACTGGAAACACATCAAAGTCAGCGTTGCTGAGTGAGTTGTAGTTTTATAATAAAACATACTTTTCTTTGGTAAAACTGTTCTTTACTTTATTTCAAAATCATACTATACTTTACATTCGTTCGTGATCATACATCATACGTACATACAGATAATATCATCATTATCTTCTTTAATCTTTCATGCTTCATTCTTTACTTTTCCCTTATATCAACCATAAACTTACCCTTCTGTTCATGGTACTAGACCTAGGCTTATCACAGACCTTCTATAACGGTGCATCGCACCTCGTGGTCACAGTACCTAAGGTATGAATGTAGGTGTACCATTGCCATATGCGATACCTTTCTGTTCATGGTTTTGGACCTAGGCCTATCATAGACCTTCTATAACAGTGCATCGCACCTCGTGGTCATAGCACCTAAGGTATGCAGCAATAGTTCTATGCATATAGTCAATCACAAAGAAAGACCCACCCTTGCTTACGAGACTATCTTTACTTTCATTACTCGTTAATGCATGCATTCTTGCTTCATGTTCCTCTTTTCTTTATCTTTCACTTTACGATACATAATACTTCTTTTATTCATTAACATCACACGTAAAGCCATAGGAAAGATAAACATACATCATAATAAGGAACATAAAACATACAACGTCAAACACACAGGGCAACATCATACATACATAACATGCATAATCATGTAACAACATCATCATGCCCAACGTGCTCTCTAAGGCCTCAATGAACATCTTACATACTCTTATGGGAACCTTTACGTCAAACTTACATCTGCACTTTCCCCCGAAAGTCAAAAGTCAAACAACACTTCTCCTCGGGTGCAACAACCTTATTCAGGCGTATGGACACCCTTCAGTCGCATGGTCTCCATATAACTGAATGTCATTCGAATGAACCAATGCGGATGAACACTCGTGCGAATGAACACCCAATCATGTGAATGGACTAATGCGGATGGACCTTATGCGAATGGGACTAATACGGATGAGCACTTATGCGACTGGACCTTCAATCATATGACTTCCATGCGACTGGCCTTTCAATCGCATGATCTCCATGCGACTGGGCCTTCAATCGTGTGAATGGGCCTCAATCATGCGAACAGACCCCAATCGCATCTTATTCGGCCGTATGGCCTCCATTCGGTCTCTCCAGTCGGTCGCCTAGCCCTAGCTGATGCAGAATGCAGTTCATCCCGACTACAGCCGAGGGTTTTCAGCCTCCAAACTCGTCTAAACCCATTTTAAGCCTAAATCGACTATCCTAAACCTTAGGGATGCATACCACAACACCATTCAAGCACATACAAGCTCACAATCAAGATTCAAACGCATCATACACAAATACACATACACAAACGGGTCAAACACATACACACTCAAAAAACCGATTTCCAGATGTGTTCCAGCCCTAAATCATTCAAAAACATTTAAAAGATGGGTCCTAGAACTCACACAAACAACCACAACGGGTAGAGTTTCAATTTGACTCGCTTCTCACAATTTTGGCCACTCGAACCAACCCGAACCAACTTTTTCTCCTTTTTCTCTTCTTCTCTCTTTTCTTGGCTAACATATTGGTGTGAGGAGAGGGTAAAGGGTTGCCCTCTCCCTTAAATACTCCCACTTTCCCAACTTTCTCTCGTTGGCGAGTTTGGTCCCTCGACTTCGGACTTTATTTCTTTTCTTTCTTCGGCGACCTTAAAATAGATAAATAACCCGGTGTTACAAGTCCACCCCCCTTATATAGGTTTCGTCCCCGAAACCTGTTATTCCTCGAACAAGCGTGGGTAATGCTGCCTCGTTTCTTCCTTAGTCTCCCACGTTGACTCGGATTCCTTCCTGTGCTTCCACTATACACGCACAAGAGGAACCACTTTATTTCTCAGCCTCTTCTCTTTTCGATCGATGATCGCCACTGGTTGCTCCATGTAATTGAGCCTTTTGTCTACTTGGATATCCTCCAATGGAACAATCATGTCTTCATCTGCCAAGCACTTTCTCAGATGAGATACATGCAATGTCGGGTGAATTCCACTTAACTCATCTGGTAACTCCAATCTATAGGCCACCTCTCCAACTCGAGCAATTATTCGGAAAGGGCCTATGTATCTCGGGCTCAACTTGTCCCACTTTCGGAAATGAATGATACCCTTCCAAGGTGAGACCTTCAACATAACCCGGTCACCCACCTGGAACTCAATTGACCAGCATCGTTTATCAGCATATGACTTCTGTCTATCTTGGCTGCCTTCATGAAGGCCTTGATCTTTTCAAGCTTCTCAGCCGTAGCCTCGATTACCTCGACGCTCCCCAATTCCTTCTGACCAATATCACCCCAACAAACGGGTGTCATGCATCTCCTACCATATAGCATCTTGTATGGTGGCATACCGATGCGGGCATGATAGCTGTTGTTGTATAAGAATTCGACTAACGGTAGGTGGTCATCCCAACTTCCCCCAAAATCAATCACACATGCCCGAAGCATGTCTTCCAATGTCTGAATGCTCCATTCTGACTGACCATCAGTTTGGGGATGATAAGCCGTGCTAATATGTAACCTTGTCCCCATGGCGTTGTGGAATTTCTTCCAAAATTTGGAGGTAAACCGGGTGTCACGATCAAACACAATAGACACCAGCACACCATGACGAGTTACAATTTCCTTGATAAACAGGTTAGCAACCTCTGAGATGAATATGTCTCGCGGATTGGTAGGAAGTGAGCACTCTTCGTCAGGCGGTCAACAATCACCCATATGGCATCATACCCTTTCGGAGTACGCGGCAGCTTTGTAATGAAATCCATGGTGATGTACTCCCACTTCCATTCCAGTATATCCAAAGGTTGGATCTTCCCATACGGCTTTTGATGCTCGGCCTTCACCTGTAAGCAAGTAAGGCACTTACTCACATACTCCACCACATCGTGCTTCATACCCGACCACCAATAATTATTCTTCATGTCTTGGTACATCTTCGTGCCACCGGGATGAATGGAGTATCGAGTCTTGTGAGCGTCATCCATTATCTTCACTCGTAGATTCCCAAAACGAGGAATCCACACCCATTCAAATCGGGTTTTAACACCAAGTGTGTTTTCACCCAATTCCCCAACCAGACCTCTCATCCTCTTAGAGTTAAGATGATCTTCTTTTAGTGCCTCATATTGAAACTCTTTGACTTGCTTCATCACATCAGAGGTCATGATCAGTTGATATGCTTTCACCGGAATTGGTTCGCGCCTCTCCTTTCGGCTAAGGGCATCAGCCACCACATTGGCTTTGCCCAGATGGTAGTGGATCTCACAATCATAATCCTTCATAAGCTCCAACCATCGTCTCTACTTCATATTCAGGTCCTTCTGCTCAAAGAAGTAGTTCAAGCTCTTGTGGTCGGTGAAAATGGTGAACTTCATTCCGTACAAATAGTGCCTCCAAATCTTTAGTGCCAAGACCATGGCTGCTAGCTCCAAGTCATGAGTAGGGTAATTGACCTCATGAACCTTCAACTATCGGGATGCATAGGCTATAACCTTCCCTCTCTGCATTAATACGCACCCTAACCCTGAGTAGGAAGCATCTTAATAGACCACCAAATCCTCGCTTCCTTCGGGTAATGACAGAACATGAGCTTGAGTCAACCTTTCCTTTAACTCCTCGAATGCTTTTGCTTGAGCATGACCCCATACAAACTTCACATCTTTTGGGGTCAACTTGGTTAGTAGAGAAGCGATCTTGGAAAAGTCTTGGATGAATCTTCTATAGTAGCCTGCCAAATCCAAGAAGCTATGAATTTCGGATGGCATCTTCGGTGACTTCCATTGCATCACTGCCTCCACCTTTGTGGGGTCTACCATAATCCCCTCGGGATTTACCACGTGACCCAAGAATTGAACTTTGCGCAACCAGAATGCGCACTTGGAGAATTTGGCATACAACTTCTCCCTTCTTAATGTCTCCAACACCTCCCGAATGTGACCGGCATGCTCTTCTTCGCTCTTGGAATAAAGCAGGATATCATAAATAAACACAATCATTGATTTATCCAACATCGGCCCACACACATGGTTCATCAAATCCATAAAGGCAGTTGGTGCGTTGGTCAAACCAAAAGACATGACAAGAAACTCGTAGTGACTACAGCGCGTGCGAAAAGCTGTTTTAGGAACATCCTGCTCCTTCACCTTCAACTGATGATAACCAGATCGGAGGTCTATCCTTGAAAACCAACTGGCATCCTGGAGCTGATCAAACAAATCATCATTTCTCCGTAAGGGGTAGCGGTTCTTCACTGTCAACTTATCCAGCTCACGGTAGTCAATACACATCCTCATACTACCGTCTTTCTTCTTCACAAACAAGACCGGAGCACCCCAAGGAGAGATACTCGGTTTGATGAACCCCTTATGTAGCAGCTCTTGCAAATGCTCCATCAACTCCTTCATCTCCGTCGGAGCCAACCGATACGGTGCCTTGGCAACAGGTTGGGCACCTGGTATCAAATCAATCTGAAGCTCGATCTCACGGTCAGGTAGCACTCCTGATAAATCTTCTGGGAACACGTCTGGAAAGTCACACACAACCGGTACCTCGGATAGTTGTGGTGTCGGCGTATCCACATCCTTTACATAGGCCAGGTAGGCACTACATCCATGCCTCATACACTTTCCCGCCACCGCCATCGAAATCACCTTCGGGATTGTCGTGACTCGATCTCCATAGACATTTACCAAACTCCCGTCAGGCGCTGTCACAATAATCATCTTCTTGCGACACACAATATTCACCTTGAAGTCTGCTAACCAATCCATCCCAAGAACCAAATCGAAACCACCTAAGGTCATCACGAAGGGTCTAACCGGAAATTTATGACCCTTTAGTTCCATGTCACAACCCTCTATCATCTCAGAAATCTTGGTAGACTTACCCATGGCAGTTTCTACATCGAATGGCGCATCAACATGTCTACTACTAACAAGCAGTTTAGCACAGAAAGCAGCAGAAATAAAACTTTTACTAGCACCCGAGTCAAATAACACAGAAGCTAAAGTTTGGTTCACTAGAAATGTACTGGACACAACATCAGGATCCGTCTTAGCCTCCTCCTGTGTCATCGTGAATGCCTTGGCGCTCGCCCTTGGTCCTTCACCTCCAGTTTTCTTCACCCCAGAACTCTCAGCCCTGGGCTTTTTACAGTCCCTGTTCATGTGCCAATACATGCCATAGTTAAAACATCATATCGTACGACAATCCTTGGCTATATGCCCCAGCTTCCCACATTTGAAGCATACATTCAACCCCAGCCTACATTCCTGCTATGTTCTCTCCCACACGTATCACATTTCTTTATACCCGCACCCGATGCGGCCACACGGCGATTGTCCACCCATGCCTTCTTGTTACCCGTCGAAGCATTATCCCGACCAAACCTCTTCCCCTGCCAGTTTCGATCACCACCGCTCTTCTTTCCACCTTCATTCACCACCACCGTCCTCTCATCATACAGTCTCCCTGCCAAATCCACTACCGACCTAAACGTGCTCGGCCGGGCAGCGATCATGTGCGTGCGAATATCCGCTGGCAAACCCTGAATGTACCTCTTGATTTTTTTAGACAAAGGTGTCCCTCATCTGGCACTAGACGTGCCATCTCGTTGAATATAGTGGTGGGTCATGGTTCCTACTTCAAGTTACAAGAACTCCCCCTTGATTTTATCGAGTTCCCTATGAGGACAGAATTCCTCGATCACCAACTGCTTAAACTCCTTCCATCGCATTTTCCCGATGACTCTGGCACCCTCAGCTTGGACAATATTGTCCCACCAACACAGCGCTGAATCAACAAAAGAGTGAGTTGTGAACTTCACCTTCTGGTCCTCGCGGCACTCACTGATTTCCAAAACCGTCTCCATCTCCCTCACCTAGCGGTGAGCGGCAGTAGCATTGCCATTGCCATCGAAAGTCTAGGGCTTACACCTCATAAAAGCCCCGTAGTTACAGCCTAGTGCTGCCTTTGGTGCAGGCTCTTCCTCCTCCTCCTCATCATTAGAGAGAACCATTTCCGGCTCTGGTTGCTCCCGTCCTCCCGAGGACCTGTTTCTCTCCTTTCTTTCCCCTTCTCTTACTGCCTTAATCACATCGGTCACCACAGATGGTAGAATCGTCTGCATGACCTGATGAACTTCCTCCACCACAACCTCCTTTACTGAGGCTCTCAGATTGGCGCTCTTGTCGCCACCCTCCGGATGAGGGGTCTCTGGTTCTTCATGAACTACCTTCTCAACTCTGGGTCTCCCTGTCTTGAGTCGCGGTTCAGCACTGTGACCTCCACCCCGTGAAGCTTTCGAAGATCTACCATCGGCCATCACACGCACACTGAAAGATTCAAACACCAACACGATCATTCAAGGGAACAGCTTACTTTATGTCAAGTATAGTAAGCCCCTAATTACAGTGGCCAGTTGTGATTAGCCACTTACATTACTCTTCATACCCTAAGCATTACCTATCTTGACTACATCAGTACTTAAACCTACATATAACACATAACCACATACCGTGCACACATAAAAGCGGTTAACTTTACGAAAATACCTAATGGCACGCAGCTACTCAGATTGGCATCCCATTCCCTTTCCGTCCCATTCTCAGTTTAAGTTAAGGTTTATTTTAAAATTTTACCCATTTCACTTAAACTTTGGCTTTGATACCAACTTGTAAGGCCCCGATCCCGAGACGCTTACAGCTGGATCCTCATCGATAAAACATATAAATTACATTTGCCTTATGAAAATATTGCAGCGGAAACATAAAAATATCTTTTCATATGATTACAAATGCTTTTGCAAGTTAATAGAAACTTTCATTTCAAAACATCATTCGTTCGCATTACAATGCAAAGACATTAACAAAAGAATGCCATCCAAAAGAGCTGAGTAGCCGCCTCGTGCCATCCTCAACAACTATTACCTGCCAACTGGAAACACATCAAAGTTAGCGTTGCTGAGTGAGTTCTAGTTTTATAATAAAACATACTTTTCTTTCGTAAAACCGTTCTTTACTTTCTTTCAAAATCATACTATACTTTACATTCGTTTGTGATCATACATCATACGTACATACAGATAATATCATCATTATCTTCTTTAATCTTTCATGCTTCATTCTTTACTTTTCCCTTCTATCAACCATAAACCTTACCCTTCTGTTCATGGTACTAGACCTAGGCCTATCACAGACCTTCTATAACGGTGCATCGCACCTCATGGTCACAGTACCTAAGGTATGAATGTAGGTGTACCATTGCCATATGCGATACCTTTCTGTTCATGGTTCTGGACCTAGGCCTATCATAGACCTTCTATAACGGTGCATCGCACCTCGTGGTCACAGCACCTAAGGTATGCAGCAATAGTTCTATGCAAATGGTCAATCACAAAGAAAGACCCCTGTGTACATACCATGCTTACCAGACTATCTTTACTTTCATTACTCGTTAATGCATGCATTGTTGCTTCATGTTCCTCTTTTCTTTATCTTTCACATTACGATACATAATACTTCTTTTATTCATTAACATCACACGTAAAGCCACAGGAAAGATAAACATGCATCATAATAAAGAACATAAAACATACAACATCAAACACACAGGGCAACATCATACATACATAACATGCATAATCATGTAACAATATCTTCATCATGCCCAACGTGCTCTCTAAGGCCTCAATCGACATCTTACATGCTCTTACGGGAACTATTACGTCAAACTTACATCTGCACTTTCCCCGAAAGTCAGAAGTCAAACTACACTTCTCCACAGGTGCAACAGCCCTATTCAGGCGTATGGACACCCTTCAGTCGCATGGCCTCCATATGACTGAACGTCATGCGAATGAACCAATGCGGATGAACACTCGTGCGAATGAACACCCAATCGTGCGAATGGACTAATGCGGATGGACCTTTTGTGAATAAGACTAATGCGGATAAGCACTTATGCGACTGGACCTTCAATCGCATGACCTCCATGCGACTGGCCTTTCAATCGCATGATCTCCATGCGACTGCGCCTTCAATCGTGCGAATGGCCATCAATCATGCGAACGGACCCCAATTGCACCCTATTCAGCCGTATGGCCTCCATTCGGTCTCCAGTCGGTCACCTAGCCCTAGCTGATGCAGAATGCAGTTCATCCCGACTGCAGCCAAGGATTTTCAGTCTCCAAACTCGTCTAAACCCATTTTAAGCCCAAATCGACCATCCTAAACCTTAGGGATGCATACCACAACACCATTCAAGCACACACAAGCTCACAATAAAGACTCAAACGTATCATACACACACACACATACACAAACGGGTCAAAGACATACACTCAAAAACCCGACTTCCAGATGTGTTCCAGCCCCAAATCATTCAAAAACGTTTAAAGAGGGGTCCTAGAACTCACACAAGCGACCACAATGAGTAGAGCTTCGATTTGACTCGCTTCTCACAATTTTGGCCACTCGAACCAACTTTTTCTCCTTTTTCTCTTCTTCTATCTTTTCTTGGATGAAATATTGGTATGGGGAGAGGGTAAAGGGTTGCCCTCTCCTTTAAATACTCCCACTTTCCCAACTTTCTCTCGTTGGCGAGTTTGGTCCCTCGACTTTGGACTTTATTTCACTGAATAAGAATCGAGATTCAAATTACACTTGGGAAATGAAAGTAATGAGACATCAAACAAAGACGCAATGCGTGATCGATGATAAAGAAGTCAAATCAAAGTAAGACGACCAAATAAATAAGATTTACTTATACTTTATTCTAAAATTAATTAACTATAAATTGCTGCATCAAAGTATTCACGAAAGCTTAACTAATTACATGGGCAAAGATCAATTTATACCAAAACACAAAACAACAATAGTTCTCGCATGGATACTATTTTGCTATTTGTAACAGCTTCCAATGCTATAGAGTTTTGATTCTCAAGCTTCTGAACACACTCGTATACCAATATAATCGAATCAGATTATAACAATAATTGGAATAACACTAATCATTCACAAATGGAACATAGTTTGTTTTGTATCAATCAAAACCAAAACCGGACACCAAACACATGAACGACTCTTGGAAAAGATCCATTTTTGCCCAAAACACTTACAGAGTAGTCCACAACCAACTTCACACTTGCTTGCCTAAAAAATCCACATAATCAATCAAAATGACAATAGTGGATTAAGAGAATACTTTATTGACCATCTAGGTTAGGAAACTAGGTGTAAAGAGGTAAGAAAGTACACGTGTTCACTGAATAGGAATCGAGAATCAAATTACACTTGGGAAATAAAAGTTTTGAGCTATAAATCGAAACCAAAACCGGACACGAAACCACACGAACAACTCTTGAAATCAGTCCATCTTTGCCCAAAACACTTACAGAGCAGTCCACAACCAATTTCATACTTTGTTGCCAAAAAATCCACATAATCAATCAAAATGACAATAGTGGATCAACAAAATACTTTATTGACCATATTGGCAAGGAAACAACGTGTAAAAAAGCAAAAAAGTACTTGTGTTTACCGAATAAGAATTGAGAATCAAATTACACGGGTGGAATGAAAGTAATGAGACGTCAAACCAAGATGCAATTCATGATCGATGAAAATGAAGTGAAATCAAGTTAACAAAACCAAGAAAATAAAACTTACTTGTATTTTTACAAAAAATATGCAACATTAAATTGGTGGGTCAATGTATTCCTGAATGCTTAACTAATTACATGGGAAAGGATCCATTTCTACTAAAACACTAAACAAAAATAGTTCTCGCATTACGTTTTTGCTTTTGGTAACAATGTTCAATGCTATAAAGTTTTGATTCTCAAGGCTTCTAAACACACTCATAAACCAATATAATCATATCTAATTATAACAATCGTTGGAATCAAACTAATTACACACAGATGTAACAAAGTATGTTTTGTATCAATCGAAACCAAAACCGGACATGAAACCACACAAACGACTCTTAAAATCAATCCACTTCTACCAAAAAAATTTCTAGAGCACCCCACAACCAACTTTGCACTTTCTTGCCTAAAAAATCCATAGAATCAATCAAATTGAAAGTAGTGGATCAACATAATACTTTATTTACCATCTAGGCAAGGAAACCAGGTGTAAAGATGCAAGAAAGTACTTGTGTTCACTGAATAAGAATCGAAAATCAAATTACACTCACGAAATGAAAGTACTGGGATGTCAAACAAAGACACAATGTGTGATCGATGAAAAAGAAGTCAAATCAATGTAAGACGACCAAGTAAATGAGATTTACTTGTATTTTAATAAAAATTTTGCAACTATAAAGTTGTGGATCAAAGTATTCACGAAAGCTTAACTAATTAAATGGGAAAGGATCTATTTATACCAAAACACTAAATAACAATACTTCTCGCATGGATACTATTGTGTTGTTCATAACAATGTCTAGTGCTATGGAGTTTTGATTCTCAAGGCTTCTAAACACACTTATGAACCAATATAACCAATTTTTAATATAACAGTCATTGGAATGACACAAATCATTCACAAATGGAACATAGTATGTTTTGTATCAATCGAAACCAAAAAAGGACACGAAACAACAAGAACGACTCTTGAAATCAATCCACTTCTTCCCAAAACACTTACAGAACAATCCACAACCAACTTCACACTTTCTTGCCCAAAAATTCATAGAATCAATCAAAATAACAATAGTGGATAAACAAAATACTTATTGACCATCTAGACAAGGAAACAGGTGTAAAGAAGCAAGAAAGTACTCGTATTCACCGAAAAAGAATTGAGATTTAAATAAACAAGTAAATAAGATTTACTAGTATTTTAATAAATTTTAATTAACTATAAATTAGTGCATCAAAGTATTCATGAAATCTTAACTAATTACATGGTATAGGATCTATTTATCCCAAAACACAAAACAACAATAGTTCTCGCATGGATACTATTTTGTTGTTCGTAACAACGTCTAATGTCGTAGAGTTTTGATTCTCAAGGCTTCTTAACATACTGGTAAACCAATATAATCAAATCTGATTATAACAATCATTGGAATGACAATAATCATTCACAAATGGAACATAGTTTGTTTTGTATCAATTGAAACCAAAACAGGACACGAAACCACACGAACGACTCTTGAAATCAATCCACTTCTGCCCAAAACACTTACATAGCACTCCACAACCAACTTCACACTTTCTTGCCGAAAAAATCCACTAAATCAATCAAAATGACAATAGTGGATCAACAAAATACTTTATTGACCATCTAGGCAAGGAAACCAAGTGTAATCGATGAAAACGAAGTCAAAATCAAGGTAACACAATCACGTAAATAAGATTTTCTCGTACTTTAATCTATATTTTGCAACTATAATTGATGCGTCAAAGATTCACGAATGCTTAACTAAATATATGGGAAATGAACTATTTATACTTAACACTAAAAAAAATTAGTTCCCAAACGGTTTTTTTGCTTTTCGTAGCAACGTTCAATGCTAGAATCACACATACTCATTCACAAATGGCACAAAGAATGTTTTGTATCAATTAAAGCTAAAACCAAACATGAAACGACATGAACAAGCCTTGAAATCAATACACTTCGGCCCAAACACTTCGAGAGCACTCCACAACCATCTACGCACACATGTTGCCTTCACAATATGCCGAATCAATCAAAATGATATTAGTCGATTAACAGAATACTTTATTGACCATCTAGGTAAGGAACCACATGTAAAGAAGCAATATAGTTGTGTTCACTAAGTAAGAATTGAGAATCAAATTACACGCGTAGAATGAAAGTAATGAGATGTCAAACAAAGACGCAATGAGTGATAGATGAAAAAGAAGTCAACTTAAGGTAACACGACCAAGTAAATAAGTTTATTCTAGTATTTTAATCAAAATTATGCAACTATAAACTGGTGCATCAAAGTATTCTCAAGAGCTTAACTAGTTACATGGGAAAGGAACAATTTATAACAAAACACTAAACAACAATATAACAAGCATGGATACTTTGTTGCTTTTGGTAACGACGTTGAAGGCTATAGAGTTTTGATTCTTAAGGCTTCAAAACACACTCGTGAACCAATAATATCAAATCTTATTACAATAACTATTTAAATCGTACTAATTATTCACAAATGGAATGTAGTATGTTTTGTATCAATCAAAACAAAACTGAACACGAAACAACACGAACGAGCCTTAAAATCAATTCACTTTACCCAAATCAGTTTCAGGGCATTCCACAACCAAGTTTGCACATCTTTTGCCTTCACAATCTACAAATGGAACATAGTATGTTTTGTATCAATCGTAAAAAACCGAACACGAAAACAAGAAGAACGAGTCTTGAAATCAATCAACTTTCACAATCCACCGAATCAATCAAAATGAAAATAGTGGATTATGGAAACCAGGTGTATAAAAGCAAGAAATTACTTATGTTTACTCAATAAGAATTAAGAATCAAATTACATGCGCGAAATGAAAGTAATGAGACGTCAAACTAATACGCAATGTGTGAACGATGAAAAAAGAAATCAAATCAAGGTAACACGACCAAGTAAATAAGATTTACTAGTATTTTAATAAAAATTATACAGCTATAAATTGGTGTATCAAAGTGTTCACAAATGCCTAAATAATTACATTGGAAAGGAGCAATTTATACCAAAACACTAAAGCACAATAGGTATCGTATGGATACTTCGTTGCTTTTTGTAGCAATGTCCAATGCAATAGAGTTTTCATTATCAAGGCTTCTAAACACATTCCTGAACCAGTAATATCAAATCTAGTTACCATAACAATTTAAATCACACTAATCACTCAAAAATGGAACATAGTATGTTTTCTATCAATCGAAAGAAAAAACCAAACATGAAAATGACACGAACAAGTTTGGAATTCAATCCACTTCTGCCCAAAACACTTTAAGAGCACTCCAAAACCAAGTTCGCATATATCTTGCCTTCACAATCCAGCAAATATCAAAATGAAAATAGGGGATCAACAAGATATTTTATAGACCATCTTGGGACGCATAAAAGTAATGAGACGTCAAACTAATACGCAATGTGTGATCAATGAAAAAGAAGTCAAATCAAAGTAACACGACCTAGTATTTTAATCAATACTTTACAACTATAAATTGGTGTATCAAAATATTCACAAAAGCTTAAGTTATTACATGGGAAAGGAACAAGTTATACCAAAACACTAAACAACAATAGTTATTGTATGGATACTTTGTTGTTTTTCGTAACAACATCCAATGCTATAGAGTTTTGATTGTCAAGGCTTTTAAACACACTCATGAACTAATAATATCAAATCTAATTACAACAACCATTTAAATCACACTTATCATTTGCAAATGGAACATAGTATGTTTTGTATCAATCGAAACAAAAACCGAACACGAAAACAACACGAACGAGCCTTGACATCAATCTACTTTTACCCAAAAAACTTTGAGAGCACTCCACAACAAAGTTCGCACATCTATTGCGTTCTCAATCCAACGAATCAATCAAAATGTACATACTGGATCAACATAATACTCTATATACCATCTTGGCATGGAAACCGGGTGTCAAGAAGCATAAAATTACTCATGTTTACTAAATAATAATCGTGAATCAAATTACACGTGCGGAATGAGTGTAATGAGACGTCAAACAAATACGTAGTGTGTGATCGTTGAAAAAGAAGTCAAATTAAGGTAACACGACCAAGTAAATAAGATTTACTAGTATTTTAATCAAAATTTTACAACTAGAAATTGGTGTACCAAAATGTTCACAAAAGCTTAACTAATTAAATGGGAAAGGAACAATTTATACCAATACACTAAAGAAGAATAGTTATCGTATGGATAATTTGTTTCTTTTCGTAACAACATCAAATGCTATAAGGTTTTGATTCTCAAGGATTCTAAACACACTCGTGAACTATTAATATCAAATCTGATTACAAAAAGCATTTAAATCACACAAATCATTCACAAATGGAACATTGTATGTTTTGTATCAATCGATACAAAAACTGAACATGAAAACAACACTAACGAGACTTCAAATCAATCCATTTCTGCTTAAAACACTTTTGGGAGCACTCCACAACTAAGTTCGCACATCTCTTGCCTTCACAATCCATTAAATTAATCAAAATGAAAATAGTGGATTAATGGAATACTTTATAGACCATCTTGGCATGGAAACCAGGTGTAAAGAAGCAAAAAAGTACTCGTGTTTACTGAATAAGTTTCGAGAATCAAATTACACACGCGTAAGGAATGTAATGAGACGTCAAACAAAGACACAATGTGTTATCAATGAAAAAGAAGTCAAATCAAGGTAACACGATCGAGTAAATAAGGTTTACTAGTATTTTAATCAAAGTTATGCAACTATAAATTGGTGGATCAAAGTATTTCAAAAGCTTAATTAATTACATGGGAATGGAACAATTTATACCAAAACACTAAACAAAAATAGTTATCGCATGGATAATTTGTTGCTTTACGTAACAACGTCCAATGATATAGAGTTTTGATTCTCAAAGCTTATAAACACACTTGTAAACCACTAATATCAAATCTGATTACAACAACCATTTAAATCACACTAATCATTTACAAATGGAACATAGTGTCTTTTGTATCAATTGAAACAAAAACCAAACACGAAATGAGACAAACGAGCATTTAGATCAATCCACTTTTGCTCAAAACACTTGGAGAGCACTTAACAACCAAGTTCGCACATCTCTTGCCTTCATAATCCACCAAATCAATCAAAATGAAAATAGTGGATTAACAAAATACTTTATTGAACTTCTAGGCAAGGAAACCAGGTGCAAAGAAGCAAGTACTCTTGTTTACTGAATAAGAATCAAGAATCAAATTACACACACGGAATGAAAGTAGTGAGACATCAAAAAAAGACGCAATGCTTTATCGATGAAAAAGAAACGAAGTAAATAAGATTTACTCGTATTTTAATCAAAAGTATGCAACTATAAATTGGTGTATCAAAGTATTCACAAAAGCTTAACTAATTACATGGGAAAGGAACAATTTATACCAAAACACTCAACAAAAATTGTTATCGCATGGATACTTTGTTGCTTTTAGTAACAACGTCCAATGCTATAGAGATTTGATTTTAATGCTTCTAAACACACTTGTGAATCAGTAATATCATATCTGATTACAACAACCATTTAAATCACACTAATCATTCACAAATGGAATATAATATGTTTTGTATCAATCAAAACCAAAACCAAACACGAAAACACACGAACAAGCCTTGAAATCAATCCACTTTGCCCTAAAATTACTTCAAGAGCACTCGATAACCAAGTTCGCACATCTGTTGCTGTCACACCCCAGGCCCAAGTAGGGTGGAACATCACAGACTAGCAACAACAAATGGAAAAGGATACAAACCATCATAAGAGCATAAATGAAGAGAACAACACATGGCATTTAATATAAAAATTAAACTCGGGTTAGAAATAGGTCTAGCCCCCAAATGAAAAGAGTACGCACAACATCATTACAAATTCTTTCCAACATCAATAAATGTAAATTGTTCAAATGTTTCAAAACAAGGACAAGCCAGTGCCATGGTCAAGGTGCTAGGTCAAAGTCTTCTACAACAGCTAGACCCACTCATGGATTACCTGAAACATGCTCAAAAGAATTTGTGTCAACTAAAAAGTTGGTGAATTCAAATGATTAAAGTTCAAAATAAAAGGATTCAATAGGATCCAACTTTGGATTTAAAAGTCATAGTATCATTGTTATGGGAATCACAATCAACCCTGCACTCAGCCCCGGCTAGCCTCTTCAAAAGTCATGTTACCGATTCCATCCCATTTGGGTGAACTGAACCTCAAAACAGTGGACCATACCTGCTGGATGGTTCACCATAGTATCTTATAAAAACCTGTTACATGCCACAAACGACCCCATAGGATCTCAGTGTGGTACCCTTCCCGTTCATCATGGAAGGCACTATGTGGGGGGATTCCTCAAGTAGATCTACCCATATAAACAATTGGTTCACAAAAGAATTAATGACTATGCTACAAGTATCAGCAGGTATCAACATTACCACAACATATAGCATCATAATATAGCACTAAAATAGTTCAGTTTAAACAGAGCATGCTTCATCCCAAAAACAGTAGTAAAAAGGGGAACACTTGAACTCACCTTAAAATCAAGGATAATTCTTAGAAGAAGGAAAATATGATTCGGTCCTAGCACCCTAATCAAGAAAGATTCAAGCAATAAGCTATGTGCTCAAGGATCATTATAGGGGTACTTAGTTGTTTTATGTTGTTAGATGTTTCACGAGTTTTGAAGATTTGGAGTACCCTTAGAACAAGAACACGAGTGAAAGTTTCTAGTTGAACAATTGAACATGGTTCGAGTTTAAGTACGGTGTTATTCAAGGATTCAAGATATAAAAATATAGAAATCACTTACTGTAACACCCAGTTATTTTAAAAAGACAATAAATGAAGAATAAAAGAAAGAAAAGCAATAAAGTCCAAGTGGAGGGACTAAAAGTGTCCAAAAGGACAAATCTTTCAAAAGTTGGTGTAAAGGTAGGCATGGCCGCCCACCCTCACTTCACATCACCATTTTCTTTTGGTTTTAGAGAGAGAGAGCAGAGGAACTCTCGGCTGAAGAAAAGAAGAACAGAAGTCGAATTCAAGGTAAGAATTTATGGCTTTTAAGTGTTTATGACGGGTTTTATCCCGGTTATATGCTTATGTGCTTATGTGTTTGTGTATGTTCTTGGGTGTGTGTGTTTGGTGGTGTTTTTAGGTGTTTGAACAAATTTGCAAAAGGGTTTGAAGGAAGAAACACCCAAGTTGCACCAGGTGAGTTCTAGACACTAGTTTTTACTTGATTTAAACTATCTTTGGGGCTGAAAATGTATTAAAATGATTTTCAAAGTTTATGTATGTTTACCCGTATGTATTATGCATGTTGGATGTTAATTCTTGAATGCTTATAGGTTTTTCATGTTTAGAATAGCCATATTAAGCGTAAAACAGATGGGTTTGATGATTGGGTTTGAAAACATACTAGAAACATGTTACACAGAAGGTCCATGCGCCTAGATAAGGCTCATGCGCCTGAAAATGCCTTAGAAGGATTTAAGTGTAATCCATACGCCTGAACAGTAGCCCATGCGCCTAAGATTACCTTAGGAATGTTCAAGTACAGCCCGTGCGCCTGAACAGTGATCCATGTGCCTAGAAATATTAGTTGGACGACTAAGTATAGGGCCATGCGCCCCAATAGTGCCCATGCGCCCAAGAGGCCCATGCGCCTAAGTGTCCATGCATCCGAATAACCCATGCGCCTAAGTGTTCATGTGCACGAATAGTGCCCATGCGGCTAAATAGTTCATGCGCCTAAGTGATAAAATTATTAAGTGTTGGCTGATGTGCCTACATAGTAATGAAACACCCAAACAGGGCTCATGCGCCCAAATAATGTCAAAGCGCCCAAACACTTCGAATTTATTACATAATTTTTTGGGAGTCTGTGTTTTTAGGGTTTTGACCGAGGTTGACTAGGGCTCATTTATGATGATGTTCCATGCATGATTATGATTGTTCCTTATTATTATTGCTATTATTATTACTTATAGTATGTGACTTTACATGGTATGTTTATTATCATAAGGTAAAGTATATTGTAATAAAGAGAAAGAGCAATAAAGAAAAGAAGAGGAACATTAATAAAATGTTAACAAGTCTTGCAAGCTTACAGGAGGTACACGACCATGTTGTCGTTAGCTCAACCGTGCTACGGGTTTGCTACCCTATTATGCACACAGGGCCAATCAATTGAGATTGGCAGGACGTTTGCCGCGTGTCTTGGGTGATTGGGTCAGCCTTGTATACATTACACAGTTGACCCTTTCGAGGGATACAATTGACCCTTTTAAGGGATATAGTTGAATAGTGGATCAACATCATACTTTATTGACCATCTAGGCAAGGAAGCCACGTGTAAAGAAGCAACAAAGTACTTGTGCACACTAAATAAGATTCGAGAATCAAATTACATACTCGAAATAAAAGTAATGAGACATCAAACAAAGACACAATGTGTAATTGATGCAACTATAAATTAGTGCATCAAAGTTGTCACACCCTCAAAATCCACATGCGGAGTTTACCGCGAGACGTCTAAACAAACCAGGATCACAGTCACTAGTTACTCAGAATGACACTATATTCCATATTCAAAACAAACCAACCAAAGTTTAAATGTTTAAAACCATGCGGAAGCGTTTAGAAAATAAGGGAAACCCAAAGTAAACAAATGTACAATATGGCAAAACACGTGTCATCCCAATGTTTAAAACCAATATATAAAAGATAAACAAATATGTCTATGAAATAAAGCCTTAGGATGCATGTTGGACCTGTGTTGTGCATCTAATAGCAAGCAGAGTTAACGACCTGAGAATAACATATTAAAAATGTCAACATAATGGTTGGTGAGTTCAAGAGTTTGCGTTTATCATAAATATTAACAGTTGTATAGCATGAGAAGTGTATTGAATAAGATAGCTAGTCTATATTCACAAGTAATATGCATAGTGATTTCGCTATCGAAGTTGACTGTGTTGCGCTTGTTGCTTCCCATCACGACTACCAGGTCATGACGATGTTTATGTTTAGGACAATATTGCACCCGTTTGACCTCGAGTGGCACAGGTGGGGCTCGTAACACCCAGTAGTACTACCCAAGATTTCCTGCTAGTTACCATTATTAACCATCCAAAAGTGTGAGGACTTTTCAAGGTATTAAGCACTATGTAAAAACATACACAACTTATAATAATAAAATAGTGTTTGAGTACAAGTATGCTACCTCCCCCAAAAAAGAGTTTATAAAATAGAGGGGCATGAACTCACCCGGTGAATAATGATAATGAATAAAGAGACTCATGATACATGCAAAGACAAGCCTTCAAAGGTTACCTAGAACACACAAGTACATAAGTACGTGTACACAGAAAACTTAACAACCCTAGGTTAACCTAGTTGACCCGTTTGACCCGTTGGTGACATATTAGATGGAATATTGTTTAATCATGCAAATCAACTTATCATACATGAATATTATGTAAGTTATGCATGTGCATCACATCATCAACCCAAGTTCTACCTAGGTGATCATACCACATTACATCATCATACACTAATGCAAATCTCAAGTAATCATCATGCTCAAATATTATAAGTACATCACGTCAAACAATTCATATGTGAAGTCTAATCATGCACTACATGCCATGTGAAGTCACCCACGACCTCACATCCTAAACCCTGCCAATCCTACTAAGTAGGGGCCTTGGATTCGCATGTGTGTATGAAAATCATAACCATATTACCAGCATATATAGTGACAACCAAATTTCAAACCCAAACATGATCTCCTAATCACTAACCATAATTCATCATCATGTATGATCATCAAGATCTGTACTTCATACATGATCAACCAAGCATCCATACAACTAAATTACACCTTCTAACACAACAAACATCATATTAATCATTCTAACATGATCCTAACATCATAAGCATGCCCAAAGTCATCACATCCAAAGTTCTACAAAAATAAAGTTTCCCTTTTAGGAAAGTAATACCCAAAAGTGATCTATCATCCAATTCAATCACAATTTCAACAATTATATACCTAATCAAGTTCATAACATTCATTCTAATATGATAATCACTTCCAAAGCATCAAAATTCTCAACATCATACACAAAAGTTTCTACTTTTAGTAAGTCATGATCAATATCACAATTTCATGGATTTTCTTGTATAGTTCAATTAAACTAACATCTAAGCATCACATCTAACATCTTAGCATAATCAAATCATGAATTCCAAGAACAAAAAGTTTCCTCTTATGGCAATGTATGAACTAGATGATCAAACCCTCGATTTCTTGCACAATCAACATAATCTTGCATTCATACAACCTAACTAACATCATGTAATCATCTAACCATCATCAATTTCATATCATCATCATCAATTTCGGATTAGGGTTCATCTTGAATCAAAATCTATGAACAACATGACAAAACATACCTTTAAACGTGTAGAATCAAGAATTGGACTTGTAAAACACCTTGTAACACTTGAAACTAGATCAAATTCGAATGCCAAAGCTTGTTCTTGACTAAAATTCATATGATGAGGGTGACAGGGGGCTGTTTTCGGCCGCAAGGGATATGGGGGCTAGGGTTGGGGTTTTGAGAAACTTAACTAAATTAGAATTTTACCCTTAAACCCTCCTTTAATTATGTTTTATAAAACTTAACCTTTGTAGCATTTTTTATTAATTTTTAACTACAAATCACAAGTATTATTAACCAATAATAATAATAATCTTAGACATTCACAATAAATCACACAACACACGAAATATATATTACACGTTGTCACGTTATCACGTAAAATTTATAAAACAGCCATTTAAAATTCTATAAAATCATGAACCACATAATCACATCTAATAATCAACATTATTAATTAGATTATTATTGTTTATCATAGATTATTATTATTAAGTCACCAACGTTCAACAACAACTAGTGTGTGCTCACGACACATGTATGCAATACTTAATGGAACTAACGGAGTTTGGTAACGGAATATTACCGGATGTCTTAAAAGTACTCACGAAAGCTTAACTAATTACATGGAAAAGAAATAGTTTATACAAAATTACTAAACAAAAATAGTTATCACAGGATACTTTGTTGCTTTTCGTAACAACATCCAATACTATAGAGTTTTGATTCTCAAGGCTTCTAAAGACACTTGTGATAATAATAATAAAATATGATTACAACAACCACTTAAATCACACTAATAATTCACAAATGGAACGTATTATGTTTTGTACCAATAGTAATAAAACAAAACACGAAAACATCACGAAAGAGTCTTGAAATCAATCGATTTTCACAATCCACCAATTCAATCAAAATGTAAATAGTGGATCAACAGAATACTTTATGGACCATCTTCGTATGGAAACCAGGTGTAAAAAAGAAAGAAAGTACTCATGTTTACTAAATAAGATTGGAGAATTAAATTACACACGTTAAATGAAAGTAATGAGACTCAGACTAATACGCAATGTGAGATCGATGAAAAAGAAGTCAAATCAAGGTAACACGACCAAGTAAATAACATTTACTAGTATTTTAATCAAAATTTTACAACTAGAAATTGGTCTATCAAAGTATTCACAAAAGCTTAACTAATTACATGGCAAAGGAACAATTTATACTAAAACACTAAACAACAATAGTTATCATATGGATACTTTTATGCTTTTCGTAACAACGTCGAATGCTATGGAGTTTTGATTCTCAAGGCATCTAAACACAGTCATGAACTAATAATATCAAATCTGATTACAACAAACAGTTAAATCACACTAATCATTCACATATGGAACATAGTATGTTTTGTATCATTGAAATAAAAAAACATACAAGAAAACAACACCAACGAGCCTTGAAATCAATCAACTTCTGCCCAAAACATTTTGAGAGCCCTCCACAACTAGGTTCGCAAATCTCTTGCCTTCACAATCCACCGAATCAATCAAAATGATAATAGTGGATCAACATAATACTTTATTGACCATCTAGGCAAGGAATCCAAGTGTGAAGAAGCAAGAAAGTACTTGTGTTTACTGAATAAGAATTGAGAATCAAAGTACACGTGCGGAAATAAAGTAATGAGACGCCAAACAAAGATGCAATGTGTGATCGATGTTATGTTATGGAGTTTTGATTCTCAAGGCTTCTATACACACTCGTGAACCAATAATATCAAATCTGATTACAACAACTACTTCAATTACACTAATCATTCACAAATAGAACATTGTATGTTTTGTATCAATCGACACCAAAACCAAACATGAAACGACACGAACAAGCTTTGAAATTAATCCACTTCTGCCCAACACGACGAATTAAATAAGATTTATTTGTATTTTAATCGAAACTATGCAACGATAAATTGGTGCATCAAAGTATTCATGAAAGGTAACAAATTACATGGGAAAAGAACAATTTATACCAAAAAAGAAACAATAATAGTTCTTGCGTGGATACTTTGTTGCTTTCGTAGCACATCCAATGCTATGGAGTTTTTATTCTCAAGGCTTCTAAACACACTCATGAACCATTACAACTACTTTAAATCACACTAACCATTCACATAAAACATTGTGTGTTTTGTATGAATCGAAACTAAAATCAAACACGAAACGACATGACCAAGCCTTGAATCAATCCACTTCAGCCTGAAACAGTTCGAGAGCACTGCAAAACCAAGTTCGCACATCTTTGCCTTCATAATCCAACAAATCAATCAAAATGACAACAGTGGATCATCATAATATTTTATTGACCATCTACGCAAGGAAACGATGTGTAAATAAGCAAGAAAGTACTCGTGTTTACTGAATAAGAATCTAGAATCAAATTACATGGGCAGAATGAAAGTAATGAGACATCAAACAAAGACGCAATGTGTGATCGATAAAAAAGAAGTCAAAACACCATAACACGACCTAGTAAATAAGATTTACTTGTATTTTAATCAAAACTATGCAACTACAAATTGCTGCTTCAAAGTATTCATGAATGGTAATAAATTATATTGGAAAAGAACATATTTACCAAAACATTAAACAACATAGTTCTTGTGTGATTACTTCATTGCTTTTCGTAGAAACTTCGAATGCTATGGAGTTTTGATTTGTAAGGCTTCTAAACACACTCGTTAACCAATAATATAAACCGGATTACAATAACTACTTAAATCACACTAATCACTCACAAATAGAATATTGTATGTTTTGTATCAATCGAAACTTAAACCGAACATGAAACGACACGGACGACCCTTGAAATCAATCCACTTCTGGCTAAAACACTTCGAGAGCACTGCACAACCAAGTTCGCACATCTCTTGCCTTCATAATCTGACGTGTCAATCAAAATGACCATAGTGGATCATCATATATTTTATTCACCAACTAGGCAAGGAAACCATGTGTAAATAAGCAACAAAGTACTCGTGTTTACACAATAAGAATCAAGAATCAAATTACATGCTCAGAATGAAAGTAATAGACATCAAACAAAGACGCAATGTGTGATCGATGAATAAGAAGTCAAATCACGATAACACACCCAAGTAAATAATATTTACTTGTATTTTTATCGAAACTATGCAACTATAAATTGGTGTATCAAAGTATTAATGAAAGGTAAAAATTACATGGGAAAAGAACAATTTATACCAAAAAAATAAAACAACATAGTTCTTGCGCGGATAATTTGTTGCTTTTTGTAGCAACATTCAATGTTATGGAGTTTTGATTCTCAGGGTTCTCATACAGTCCTGAACCATTAATATCAAATATGATTACAAAAACTACTTAAATCACACTAATATTCACAAATAGAACATTGTATGTTTTGTATCAATCAAAACTAAAACCGAACACAAAATGACACGACGAGCCTTGAAATCAATCCACTTCTGCCCAAAACAGTTTGAGAGCACTGCACACCAAGTTCGCACAGCTCTTGCCTTCATAATCCGACGAATCAATCAAATGAATATAGTGGATCACATAATATTTTATTGACCATCTAGGCAAGGAAACCATGTGTAAAGAAGCAAGAAAGTACACATGTTTACTTAATAAGAATCAAGAATCAAATCACACGTGAAGATTGAAAGTAACAAGACATCAAATAAAGACGCAATGTGTGATCAATGAAAAGAAGTCTAACCACGTAACACGTCCTGGTAAATAAAATTTACTTGTATTTTAGTCAAAACAATGCAACTATAAATCGTTGCATCAAAGTATTCTTGAAAGGTAACAAATTACATGGGAAAGAACAATTTATACCAAAATATTAAATAATAATAGTTGTTGCATGGATACTTTGTTGCTTTTCATAGCAATGTCCAATGCTATGGAGTTTTGATTCTCAAGGATTCTAAACACACTCGTGAACCAATAATATCAAATCTGATTACAACAACCATTTAAATCACACTAATCATTCACAAATAGAACATTGTATGTTTATATCAATCGAAACCAAACAACACGAAACGAAACGAACGAGCATTGTAACCAGGTGTAAAGAAGCAAGAAAGTACTCGTGTTTATTGAATAAGAATCTAGAATCAAATTACACACTCGGAATGAAAGTAATCAGACATCAAACTACGACGCAATGTGTGATCAATGAAAAAGAAGTCAAATCATAGTAAGACGACCAAGTAAATAAGACCTACTTCTATTTTAATGAAAACTATTCAACTATAAATTGGTGCATCAAAGTATTCATGAAAGGTTAACATATTAAATGGGAAAGGAACAATTTATACCAAAATTAAACAACAATAATTGTTGAATGGATACTTTGTTCTTTTCATAGCAACGTCCACTATTTTGGAGTTTTGATTCTCAAGGCTTCTAAACACACTCATGTACTAATAGTATCTAATCTAATTACAACACTAGTTCAATCACACTAATCAATCGCAAATAGAACATTGTATGTTTTCTACATCAATCGACACCAAAACCAAACACGAAACGACACAAGGAGACTTGAAATCCATCAACTTCTACCCAACACACTTCGAGAGCATTGCACATGTTGGTTCTTATATGCCCAAGACACATACAAGATTGATGTGGTTAGTATGTTATGATCCAACTCGGGTCATACCCAATAACAAGCTATACAAACACCAATAATAATTATTGTTGATAAGATCATACAAAAATATTGACACCTATTTAGAAAATTGGTTTTCTAAATTTGCTTTGTGATAGAACAACATTATATGGATAATTTGTTCATGAGAGTTTTATTTGTTTCATTATTTAAGTTGGTTAATAATGTCAAATAAAAGTGTTCATGTTATAAATTAGACTATGTTTTCATTTATAACCTAAATGCATGGAAGAGTGTTTAATTTTAACAAAATATCTAATGGGTGGGAACCAATTTTGAATGGATATTTCGGCCGCCCAAGGGGGCCTTGGAAACACCATATTATGTCTTGTTTCATGCAAGAATTTATGACTTACACACTCTTCCATCATTTACACTTCTTCTCTCTTCCTTTCACTCAAGCAAGAACACTCAAAAACCTCTTGAAAAATTCGGATTTGCGGCAGAAATTTGGGGCTGAATTTTGGATTTAGATAGTATCTTTGGAAGATTGTTTTGGTGTAAAGCTCCCTAACAAAGCAAGGTGTTTGGAAGAAGCTTGTGGGTATTACAACTTGAGTTTTCTCCTTTGAAGGGTAGCAACTCAAGAATATTATCATCTTCTTCATTCCTTTCATCCACAACATTGTGTCCTCAAAGGTAGATTTCTATGAACACCCTATGGGTGTTCTTGTTCATTTGGTATGCTAGCTTTTCACATAAAAAGATCCTTTTGTCTATGGTTTGTTGTTTTACACATGATAATGGTAATTTTTCAGAGACTTTACATGTTTAAAGTAGTATATTCTGCTGCGTTTCATATGTTTAAATGGTTAACATCTTGAAATGGTATGACAACCCCAACAATGGCATCTAGAGCCGGTTATGTGGAAACTAGCATCTCTCCCTTGTAAATCGTTTAAAGAGTTTATCAACTCATTGGGCTGTTTTGGTTAATTTAATAAACCCCATCCTTCAAAGTTATATCTTCATGCTTATAGTAACTTTGAAAGATAGGAATGTCATGGTTGACATGTTTTGGTTGTTGTTTTTGTGGAAAACAAACCCTAATTTTCAGTTTATGTTGGCTGAAATTGGGGTTTGATGGTTTATTTGTTTGTTGATGATGTTTATGATTGTTCATTTGATGTGCATCACCTAGTTTAGAGACCTTGTGGTTGTTTTGGTTTGGTTGAATGTTTGGTTTTTGGTTATTTTTGTTCAATTGGGTTGTAAGTTTGTGCTTGTAATTATCTATTTATTCGGGATGTAAAATAGATTAGGAGTATTTCCTTTTTCTCAATATGTATTAGGATATATGTTGGACCAAAGAACCAATGAGCCAAGATCAGAAAATCTCTAAGTCCCACACGGTATCACAACAACTGCTGAAAGCCTCATCAGTAGTTTGACAAGTGCTGAAGACTACAACAGCTGAAGATCAAGTGCTGAAGATCTTAACAGCTGAATCAAAGTACTGAAGTACAACAGCTGAAGAACACAAGTGCTGAAGCTGAAAGACCAAGTACTGAAGTACAACAGCTGAAGAGTTCACAAGTGCTGAAGATCAACAACTGATGTACAAAGTCTGAAGACAAAGACTGAAGACATCAGCTGATGATATCTACTGAAGTCATCAGCTGATGAACGCCTGAAGGTCAAAGTCTGAAGATCAAGTACTGAAGCCTCAGTAGTTTGTCACAACTGCTGAAGAGTACTTCTTCAGTAGTTGTGATATCAGTAGTTTTATTTTTATTTTCAGTAGTTTTGTAAAACGACTGAAGAGCTTGTTCTTCAGTCGTTGTAGTTTCAGTAGTTTTATGTTTTTCAGTAGTTGTAAATGAGATGTTTAACACTTAGGAACATTTGTAAGAAGATGTCAGTTGTTGACATCTTCAGTAGTTGTTAAACATCAGTAGTTATAAACGGTTACATGTCACTTTCAAGTGACATCAGCCTACGTCATTCTTTTCTTTATAAGGAAAGATGACTCACCTGTAATCGTGCCTTTGAGGCCGACAATCCTAATGCAATATTCCTTTTGTCGGATATTTCTCTCTTATAACAAAATTCTTTTATCGTTTTATATCAATTGTTCTTGTTGAATTTGTCTAATTCTGAGCTATCCGCTGCTAAATCTGTTCAATCGATTAAACCAAGGGCTGAGATCCTAACAAATGGTATCAGAGCAGGTTAATCATTGATCGATCTAACAATTGATCATTGAAACTGTTCAATCGCTCTAAGTTTAATCGAATTAGCAAAATTCGCAAGGATCTGTTATAGAGATTGAGAGTGTATCGCTTCTGGCCGTTTTATTTGAGGTTCTGTGTGGTTTTGAGCTAAATTTATTGTGTTTTTACTTGAATCTGTCTGATTTTCCACAATGACTACTTCTTCTAATGATCCTTTCAATACTGGATCCTCTACCAAGCCTCCGATCTTGGTGAGGAATGAGTATAACATTTGGCAGAGAAGATTGCTCCATCACCTGTCTGTCAATAGCTCAGGTTGTTGGACATCTGTGGTACATGGACCATAAGCCAATGGTGAATGATCCGGAAACACCAGTTGGTTCCAAAGAAGAAGGAGCAATACTCCGATGAGGACAAGAAGTTGTTTGAAATCGATGCAAAAGCCCATGGAATTTTGGCTATGGCTATTCCTAATGAGATTTACTCTGGGCTTCTGCATTGTGAGTCTGCTCATGACCTCTGGAATGCCATCAAAGAACAATTTGGTGGTACTGATGAGGTTTTAGCAAACAACAGGGAAATCCTCGCCCAACAATATGAGACTTTCTCTCATAGAAAGGGTGAGACTCTGACTCAACAATTTGAGCGGTTTTCATGTTTAATCTCTGAATTGAAAATGGTTAAACATGAATATACCAGGAGTCAGATGAACCATAGATTTTTAAGATCACTGCCTGAGAGATGGAACACATATACCATTGTTCTACGCTCAAATGCTGATGTTGATCGCCTATCTCTCACCCAACTTCATGGGAAACTGCTTACATTCGAGAGAGAGATAGAGCAGAAAAGGAAATTGGTTTCATCTGGCAAGCTCACTGAGGATTTTGTCCAAGGGAACACTGCCCTGATTGGACATCAAGAGTCAGAATATGCGTCATCTGAAAGCCAGTATGATGAGCATATTGATTTCTCTACAAACACTTCTGAGCCTGCCTTTGTGAGTGTTGATAGTTATTCTGCTGGTTGTAATAGTGACAATCTATGTTTCATCATGGATGATCTCAAGGGGATTGCTGATGATGACTTAGAAGAGATGGATATTTTGAGCCAAATGGCCTTGATAATATCAGATCTCAGAAGTTCTACAAAAGAACTGGAAGGAAATTCCCAGGACTCTCTGGCAAAACCAAAGTTGGTTTTGACAAGAGTAAGTTGAAGTGCCATAAATGCCACAGGCTTGGGCACTTTGCAAGAGAATGTAGATCATCTGGATCTAACTCTCCTGCACCCTTTGTGACTTTCCCTGGCAATAGTCAACAAAACAGAGGGCAACAACCTGTCAATTCTGGTTATCATCATCAACCACAATCTCCTGCATATTTTGTTCCACAGGGGCCAATGCCATATCCATACCCCTGCTATTACATGCCACAACCAGGTCAGGTTCAAGCACCCACTGCTCAGCAACCACATGCACTCCCTGAGCCTCAACCATCCCAATCTCATCAACCTAATCAACTTCAACAACACAGCTTCTTCACACCAGGTGTTGTTGACTGGAGCAGTTTACCAGATGATGTGTCTGGTAATGAACAACTGTTCTCAGGTGCTGGTCAACATGGTGGTGAGCATCCTTTTGGAAATCTAGCTCTCATGGCTTTGGAATCCTCTGATGGATCATCCTCAAATACCTCTTCAACACAGTATCACAGGTATCCTCTGAGGCTAAGGCCAAATTATGTTCTGAAACTTGCATAGCAGCATTTGCCTCTATTAGAGAAGCAAATGTGGCTTTAATCAATAAAAATGTAGAGCTAGAACAAACAATTTCCAAAATAAAGCTGAGTTTGAGTCTGTGCTAAAAGAGAAAACTGATGAGATTTACAAATTAAAATGCCAAATTCTGATGATAAGGCTAGGAGGATGTACTCTTAGAGAAGTACAAAGACCTCAAGATACTCTTGCTGTCACCCAGGTAGAGTGTGATCGATGGGTACAATCTTGCAAGGGCTTTGAAATGCTTCTTAGTAAGCAAACAGCTTCCAATGTGAAGTTGGAATTGGTTATAATCACACTGCTCCTCCTACAGTTTTTGCTTCAAGAGCAGGAGCGGATTCTGATGGAGAAAGTAATGACCAATCCCTCATCATGTGATTCACTACTTGATAAAGCACCATCAGTAGTTGAAGTCAGTAGTAATCCCTCTGTGAACCTAACAGCTGATATTGATGGTTCAACTGCTGACACTCACATGATCAATGAGTTGATCAACCCAAGTGTTATCCCTAGCAGTACTGAGGGTACTGGAGAGCAGGGGATAACATCTGGAGTTCAAATCCTAATGACTGACAGCACTGAAGAGAAGAAAACTGTCAGTAGGAAGGATTTGAAGCCTACTAAGGAAGTTGACAAGAAGGCAAAAAGTGCTTCTAAACTGCCGAAGAGCAAGTCTTCAGTAGTTTCATCTTCTCTAGTTGATGATCAACAGAAGATGAAGAAGAACCATGTGAAATATGTGGTCTATTCAATCATCTCACAGATGATTGTTGGTACAAAAAGGGATCCAAACTCAAACAAAAAGAGAAAATTAAAGAAAATTTGGCTAAAATGAAACTGAGTTTGAGTCCAAGTTTGTACCAGCAGCATCAAATCCTGTTACTCCTATGACCAAAAGAAATCTAAAAAGGAAGGAGTGCAACAGGCAATAGCTGAGGTTGCTCAAAAGAAGATGGTGCAACACAAGAACTCATCATCAAACACCAATACCAATGTGTCTGAAGAGCTGAAAGCTCTCTCCCAGAATCAGACACAGCTGGTAATGATGGTTCAACATCTGTTGGGAAGAGTTAACCAACTTGATGGCCCTGTGTTGAAACCCCAGAAAAGGAGATCCAAGCCGAAGGATTCCTCTTCTACACCATCTCCTTCACCTCAAGCTATTGTGTCCAATAAACCTGTTAGTTTACCATCTGTTGATGAGACCAGGCCCAAAACCAAAAAGGTTTGGGTCTCCAAAACTAACTGATTGTTTATTTATGCAGGTTTCTTCAACATGCCAAAGTAGCATCTG
This sequence comes from Flaveria trinervia, assembly GCA_025506515.1. Lineage (NCBI taxonomy): Eukaryota > Viridiplantae > Streptophyta > Magnoliopsida > Asterales > Asteraceae > Flaveria > Flaveria trinervia. The sequence goes on along the minus strand of CM046455.1, from coordinate 44,946,321 downwards.
GTATGTAGACAGTGGAGGATCTATGCATATGACTGGGAACAACTCACTTCTTAATGACTACTCTCCAGGAAGGAAGGGATTTGTTTCCTTTGGCAATGATGCAAGAGGTTACATCATCGGGAAGGGCTTTGTTTCCAATGGGGAAATAAAGTTTGATGATGTCAACCATGTGGAAAATCTCAAGTATAATCTTTTGAGTGTCAGTCAATTGTGTGACAAAGGCCATGTTGCCCTTTTCACAAGCCAGAACTGCAGGATTCTGTCATCCAAAGTTCTGAGTTTGATTGACAGGTATTGATGCTCACACTCTCCTGAAGGCCAACAGGACAGGAAGAGTGTATGCCTTAGATCTTTCCAAGAAAATTGATCTCAAAGGCCATCCTTGCCTATTTTCCAAGGCCTCTCCTCAAGAATCTAATCTATGGCATAGAAGGCTGGGACATGTTAATTTCAAGAACATGAATCAGCTGATACACCATAGTTTAGTAAGGAATGCCTATGAAGGAGTTCAAGTGTGAAAACAACTGCACTGCTTGTTTGAAAGGAAAACAGCACAAGGTTTCATTTCCACCTATTGAAGAACCAAAGTCCACTGCCTGCTTACAACTTCTTCACATGGATCTCTTTGGTCCTGTGAGAGTGATGAGCATGGCACAGAAAAAATACTGTCTGGTAATTGTGGATGATTACTCCAGATTTGTATGGACTTTCTTTCTACATTCAAAGGATGAAGCTGCACAGAAGATCATAAACTTTGTGTTGTATGCTGAGAAGCAGTATTCCCTCTCAGTCAAGTGTATTAGAAGTGATAATGGAACAGAATTCAGGAACAATACACTTGATGAATTCTACCTTTCCAAGGGAATAAAGAGACAGTTTAGTATTCCAAGAACTCCTGAACAGAATGGAGTCGTGGAGAGAAAGAACAGGACCCTCATTGAAGCTGCAAGGTCTATGTTGGCTGATTCTGGACTGCCATTGACTTTTGGGCTGAAGCTGTCAACACAGCATGCTATGTGCAGAATAGAGTGCTAATAAATCAGAGGTTGATGAAGACTCCATATGAAGTTCTACATCATTTGGCCCCTCTCATTTCATTTTTTAGAGCATTGGGTGTCCCTGTTTCATTCTCAACACAAAGGATCAGCTCCAGAAATTTGATCCTAAGGTGGATGCAGGGTACTTTGTTGGTTATTCATCAACTTGCAAGGCATACAGAGTCTTCAATTGCAGAACAAAGATGGTTGAAGAGACTTTACATGTCAAGTTCAATGAATCTCCAAAGGACAAGATTCCACAAAGCCCTGTGGAGCTCTTTGATTTGGACATACTGCAATATGTTCCTTATCAATCTCCTGCTGTTGCTCCTGTCAACAGTTCACCACCTGGTGTTACTACTGAAGATGATGATGATAGTAGTAATCACCTCTTCAGGTTTAGTGATCAACTGCCTGAGTCCTCTAACCTGATGCTCCTGTAGCTCCAGCCGCACCATCCACACAAATGCTGATGAGATTTCTGCATCCTCAACTTCATTTGAGTTGCCACCATCTTCATGGTTTCAAGAATCTGCATCAACATCTGCTGCTGCTGAAGACCCTACAAACACTTGCACAGATTTGATTGTTTACCAAGAGCTGAAAAATCACCCAATATCTCAAATCCTTGGTGATATCAATGCTGGTGTCTCAACCAGAAGCCAGTTGTCCAATTTCTGCTTCTATGCTCTCTTCATCAGTCAGCTAGAGCCAAGAACTATCATGTTGCTTTGAGGGACAATGGATGGGTTGAAGCCATGCAGCTTGAGCTTCTTCAGTTCAAGAAACAGCAAGTGTGGGAGCTTGTTCCTCTACCCCCAGGTAAGTGTGCAATAGGCACTAAATGGGTGTTTAGGAATAAAACTGATGAAAATGGGCTAATTGTTAAGAACAAGGCCAGACTGGTTGTGCAGGGGTTTGCACAAGAAGAAGGTATTGATTATGATGAAACCTTTGCCCCTGTAGCCAGACTGGAGGCAATTAGATTGTTTTTAGCCTATGCTGCACTCCACAATCTTAAAGTTTTCCAAATGGATGTCAAAAGTGCTTTTCTATATGGTACAATAAAAGAAGAAGTTTATGTGTGTCAACCACCAGGCTTTGAGGATAATAAGCACCCAGAATGGGTATATAAGCTTGATAAAGCTCTTTATGGGTTGAAACAAGCACCTAGAGCTTGGTATGAGACCTTATCAAACTTTCTTCTACAGAATAATTTCACTAGAGGCTCCATAGATAAACTTTATTTATTAAGAAGGTGGATCAGCATAAGCTACTTGTTCAAATTTATGTTGATGATATTATATTTGCATCCTCTGATCCCCAATTGTGTGAGGATTTCCAAACCTTAATGCAACAGAAGTTTGAAATGAGTGCAATGGGAGAATTACAGTTCTTTCTAGGTTTGCAAATCAAACAAAAAGCTGATGGAATTTTCATTCATCAGTCTAAATACACAAAAGATCTTTTGAATAAGTTTGATTTACAAAACTGTAAATCTTGTTCTACTCCCATGTGCAACACCACACAATTGGATGTTGATCAGAAAGGTAAAGGTGTTGATGAAACCCTTTACAGATGTATGATTGGTTCCTTGATGTATTTAACAGCTTCTAGACCAGATATTATGTTTGCTACATTGTTTTTGCTAGATTTCAGGCTGCACCTAAGGAGTCTCATCTGATTGCAGTCAAGAGGATCTTTAGATATCTGCAAGGCACACAATCTCTAGGCTTATGGTATTCCACTGGACATTCTTGCAAATTAGTTGCTTTCTCTGATAGTGACTATGCAGGATGTAAGTTGACCAGAAAATCAACTTCTGGTGGATGCCAATTCCTAGGCAACTGTTTGATTTCTTGGCAGAGTAAGAAACAAACATCTGTTGCTACATCCACTGCTGAAGCCGAGTACATTGCTGCTGCAAGTTGTACATCCCAAATACTCTGGCTTCAGAATCAACTTTTGGATTATGGCATTACAGAGACTAAGACTCCATTATTAATGGATAGTGCTTCAGCTCTTTGCATTGTCAAAAATCCTGTCCAGCACTCTAGGACCAAACATATAGAAATTAGACATCATTTTATAAGAGATTGTTTTGAAAAGGGTCTAATTAATCCTATGTTTGTGCCTAGTGCTGATGAGCTTGCAGACATTTTTACTAAGCCTTTGGATAGTTCAACTTTCCACAACCTGGTGTTAAGGCTTGGTATGCTGCAGCTAGAATAAGTGACAACTACTGATGATCTCAGTAATTACTGATGATCATTGGTAACCATGTCACATATAAGTACTGATGAGTTATTTTACCCTCAGTAGTTTTTATAACTACTGAAGGCTAAATGCTTTAAGTACTGTACTTTATCTGTTCTACACTACTGATGTAGTTACAACTACTGAAATCAGTAGAAACAGATAAGTACTGATGTCCTATGAAACTACTGAAAACAGCTAAAAGCTGATGAGTAAGTGTTGAGGACAGTATGAAACAGCTGAAAGGCTATGAATTGACGACAACTACTGATGAGTACTCTCTCTTCAGTAGTTCACAAACTGCTGTGTTCTTTATAAACAACTGAAGCAATACCATGTCTTCAGTAGTTTCACAACTACTGATGACTAACACCAAGTCTTCAGTTGTTTACAACAACTGATGGCAAAACCACGGTCTTCAGTAGTTTCACAACTACTGATGACTAATACCAAGTCCTCAGTTGTTTCAACATCTGAAGTCCAACTTGTCTTCAGTAGTTTTAAAACTACTGATGCCTAAATCAGAGACTTCAGTTGTTTCAACGTCTGATAGTAAACACCATGTCTTCAGTGTTTTTATAACTGCTGACCACACCAATACCATCAGTCGTTTCAAACGTCTGAAAGTTAATACCACGTCATCAGTAGCTTCAAATACTGATGACTAACACCAAAACCTTCAGTCGTTTCATAACCCGTACCCTATATATACCTGATCCCTCTTTCAGAGTTTTCATTCTTTCACGACCTAACTTTTCAAAAGCTCTGAAAACCTTTCACCTTCATTAATGGCGACCATGCAACTCAAACCTCGACACAACTGTGTCGCGTACCTTACAAAATCGCCCTTCTGGACCAAATTTGAAAATGCTATAGATCTTATGGTCCAATCCCCACTAAAACGGCTTTCCTTTAAATCCAATCATTTATGCCGATTCGCTACGTCAGTTCTGGATGAATGCGACCGTTAATGGAGAATCTATCTTTCATCTATCAACTCGCATAAGGTGGTCATCTCTACTGCTACCATCCGCCAAATATTACTGTTAGATGATGCTGCCTACCCTGTTGGATATCCTAAGCGCCAACTTGATCTTTCCTTTGGACAACATGGATATCAGGGTGATCTTAGTGCTTCAACAATCCTGAAGAAACATTTTCCAGATGCTGAACGATTATTATTTCATATGGTAAATGTTTGCCTGGCTCCGAAGACTTCCTCTTGGGATCAACTGTCTTCCAGATGGCAACAGGTATTGTTCTCTATCCTTGAACAAGAACCACTAAACTTTTCTGAAATAATTTTCTTGAACTCAAGGATATGGCCACAAAACCACTTTCTAACCGTTGGATACTATATCCTCGGTTTATAATGGCCATAATAGAGAATCAGCTTTCTGCTGAGGGACTAGTTGGTCTGGGAGTCCCTGCTTTGGCTGTATTGCCGGAGGTATACTCCCGACACAACACTGACCAAACTCTCAAACAGGCTGCCAAGCTGCGCAAACCCACGCAGCTGGAACCCACAGCCTCCACCTCCAAATCCAAAGTCCCCTCCAAACCCACCAAGAAGAAGCCTAAGAAAGCTACTCAGGGAATTGAGTCCCCTGTGGATGCTCCTGCTGCACCAACGCAGGTTATCTCTCTGGGAAATAACCCCCCAGTAGAGACTGTGACTCCACCAACTGAAGCCGCTCAGGTTTCCTCTCAAAAGGAACCTGAAGCAACCACTCAAAGGGAAGCCACAATGCTGGGATCCTCCTCACTTGAGGGGATTACCATTGAAGAGCACCACCTGTCCCGGGTGCACACTGCTTCCACACCCTCTCCTGATGCAACCGCCCCTCAAAGCCCTACTATCATTGTTGCAAAAGTGCTGACGCAGTTGCATCCTCTCCCCCCCCACCCAGACACCAATTACTACTGGGATAACCTCAACACCTGAGGGGGAGGATCAAAATGCTTCTGTCAACCCACAGCACAGGGGTTATCATGTTCCATCTTCTAGTGTAGATAAGGAGGTGCGAACTACTGGTGAGGCTGCCACTGCTTCTGACTCAGCAAATGACCAGGATGCAGCTGGTAACATCTCTAAGTCCTCACCAGTGGCAACAGCTGATGAAGGACATAGTCCTGAGGCTGGAAGTCCCCAGAACCGAGAACAAGGGGCACATGCTACAATTGATCTACACTCAAGGCATGTTCATTCTGACTTTGTCAGGAGGTCAGGTGATTCAGTCACAACTGATGATGACCTGAGCTTCTTCTTTGATGTAGTTGCTCAAAACACCATTCTAGGATGAGGTTAGCAGACTCAAAGAGCTGCTGGCCAAGATGTCTCAGGATGCAAGTCCATCTGCCACCACAATACACCCACAGATGGCACCTTCTTCTGAAGGTCCCCTACACACTGAGCCAGTATATACTACCCGAGCCACCAGCCTCTGCTTTCGGCACTGATTCTCAGGAACAGAAACCACCCTGATCAATCAGTTGCTACCCTTCAAAATTCCCTACCTCTCATCACTCCCTGATCACAGATATAGTGATCAAAGCCATTGATGAGAGGCTTCCTACAATAATACAACCCTTGGTGGAGGAGTTGGTGACTAAATCTCTTTCTACTGCTGCTCAAACCCTTGCATCCAATGCAACCAAAAAGGGGAGAGTCAGTTAGTTAAAGGAAAAAGGAAGAGGATAGATGGGGAGAAGGCGAAAGAATCTGAGGTTGTAAATGAGAAGGAGAAGGAGAATGTGAAGGGAGCTGAAGTGAATGAAAGTCAAAAGACTTTCATGTCACATATCAAAAGAGAAAAGGAGAGTCTGAGAAGGAGAAGGAGCTGAAGGATATGGTGAAGAAGCTGACGCCAACCATAACCGTTCAATGGATAAAATCATTGAGCAGTTGTATAGGCAGGGTTTTGACATCAAACAACTAGACTCCGAGATCAGAAGGATGGAAACAGAGGAGATCAATTCCAGATGGGCTAGCTATGATGCCTTAGAAAGAGAAAGGCTGGAAATAATGATCAGATTTATAGCTAAATACCTGGGAAGATCTCTAATGGAAAGGGCCTGGACCAGGGACAACATCTTGGCACAACCACCAAGATTTGTTCGTCTGAAGAATACTCCAAAGGTCTAGTGATTGAGGTATTGAATGAAGCTGGGGTTGGAATCGAAAAGAACTGACAAAATTTACCAAAGCCTCCCTTACAGCCAAAATGCTAAAACAGTCTGAGCCTCAATCCTCAAATCACTATCTCCACAACCCACTAAAACAACTCCTTTACCCTCTAAACCACCATCCAACCCACAAAACCAAAACCTTTACCTCAAAAACCCATTGCCAGTGATGTACCTAGCCAAAAGAAAGAAAGGTACTGAGGCCTGATGAAGATGAAGAGGAGGATGAAGACAGACTGCCACTCTCTGCAGTCATTACTTTGCCTAAGGCTAAACCAATGTCCATCACTCCTGCTTCTCAAATGCATGATGTAATGATAAAGATTGAAGAGGAACAGATGCAAAACATGATGAGGAAATGCTGAAAAGCATTGACAAAGCATATGCTACATCCTCTTCAATGATCAGCATGAAGAGAAGATTAAGATTGTACACCTTGCTAATACCTTTCAATACCAAAGGGAAAGAGTAAGGATATGGCCTGATCCTAGGGTGGCACATCGGATTGTCAAGAAAGAAATTCCTTCAAGATACAAGGGCCAAGTGAAGAGAGTTGTCGACGAAGACATCACTGTGGTGCTTGTAGTGTCCCCCTGGGAAATTGTTGAAGAGTTCAAGAAAGCCTATGAAGCCAAACAACCACCTCAAAAGATGTTAGAGACAAAATTATAAAAAGGGATTGGTTTACAAACGACTTGAAAACTTCAAACAAGAAGAGCTCAACCTGCTCTTAGAAGGAACTCATCCAGATGAGTTTGCTTATAGACAAATAACAACGGTTGAGCTCAAGAATGGAAAACAGGCCAAGTACATATCTGAAGTGTATGGCCGAGAAGGATTATTTGATGGTGTGCCCGAGTGCTGACAATGGATGAGCAAATCATGTTTTTAAGGGCTTACACCAGGGAATCTATAGGCTGATACACGGGAAGTAGATCTCATGGTTGGGGCAACAGCTCGGTGTCCAAGTCCCCAATACAGAGCTCCCAACCATATCATGCCAAACAGATCATCAGAGACTTCTTCCCAGGCCGGAGCGTACATGGGTCATCTTCTCTACTGATCAAGAAGGAAAAAGACCAACATTTGCCATCAATAAGTGGGAGTATAAATAAGTTAGAGGTTTTGGCTGCATTGGTTCAGGGGGAGTTTGTTGGACCAAAAGAACCAATGAGCCAAGATCAGAAAATCTCTAAGTCCCACACGGTATCACAACAACTGCTGAAAGCCTCATCAGTAGTTTGACAAGTGCTGAAGACTACAACAGCTGAAGATCAAGTGCTGAAGATCTTAACAGCTGAAGAATCAAAGTACTGAAGTACAACAGCTGAAGAACACAAGTGCTGAAGCTGAAGACCAATACTGAGTACAACAGCTGAAGAGTTCACATGCTGAAAGATCAACAACTGATGTACAAAGTCTGAAGACAAAGACTGAAGACATCAGCTGATGATATCTACTGAAGTCATCAGCTGATGAAACGCCTGAAGGTCAAAGTCTGAAGATCAAGAACTGAAGCCTCAGTAGTTTCACAACTGCTGAAGAGTACTTCTTCAGTAGTTGTGATATCAGTAGTTTTATGTTTTATGTTTCAGTAGTTTTGTAAAACGACTGAAGAGCTTGTTCTTCAGTCGTTGTAGTTTCAGTAGTTTTATGTTTTTCAGTAGTTGTAAATGAGATGTTTAACACTTAGGAACATTTGTAAGAAGATGTCAGTTGTTGACATCTTCAGTAGTTGTTAAACATCAGTAGTTATAAAACGGTTACATGTCACTTTCAAGTGACATCAGCCTACGTCATTCTTTTCTTTAAAGGAAAGATGACTCACCTGTAATCGTGCCTTTGAGGCCGACAATCCTAATGCAATATTCCTTTTGTCGGATATTTCTCTCTTTATAACAAAATTCTTTTATCGTTTTATATCAATTGTTCTTGTTGAATTTGTCTAATTCTGAGCTTATCCGCTGCTAAATCTGTTCAATCGATTAAACCAAGGGCTGAGATCCTAACAATATATATATGTAAGAGAAGATGCTCGGAAGGAAGCACAAAAGGAAGACCAAGTGGACTTGTAAGCATACAGATGCGACATCAAGTGGGAGGTCCATTGCGATCTCAATTTTGTGTTGTTGGTAACCCTTAAGAAAGACCAAATGACCACACTGTGAAGGCAAACAAGTGGGTCACAATAGTAGCTATGGTTATGCACATGTTGTTGCTTATATTATGCTTGTTTGATTGTGATTTTATAAATGATTGTGTGATATTTGGTATGATAAACATCTCTATAAAAATGATCTTAACAAAGCTTATATAAAAATGGTTCTAATCATTAAAGGCAATAAATGGTTATTAAAATGATTTAATGATTTAAAGATTTTAATGGGTTTTAATCAAAGGACCATAGGGTATCTTGTATTTGAAAGCATGCAAATACAAGTACATAGAGTTTTCTAAAACTTAAATGATGAAATCTCTAATGTCTTAAAAACAAGATCAACACCGTCCTTTTATAGAACACTTGAGTCACTTGGGAACTCTTAGTGGGATAAAGGTCACCTAACCATTTTGAGGGAACTTGTGATTTGAGGTGAGAACGCCATAATTGTGGATAAAGGTCACCTAACTGCTTATTTTGGCATACTCAAACGGTGTGTGTAACTAGGGTGTCTTGATTTGCAAACCATGTCAAATGGATCACCTATGATGTCGTTTCCAATGGTGTTGATGGGATTACATGCCGACTCTACTATGATGATTCAAGTCGATCCCATCCTCTAGAAGTTAAAATGGTTGCAACCGTCAATTGTTGACCACCTTATAATTTAAATCGGGGATAAAGATCACCTAACCACTATTTAAATGTAATGTTGGATTCTATATTTTAATATTAAATTGATCTTAAAAGGTATTAATTATTAAATATCAATATCGAAAATACTAAAATTGATCTTTGTTAAATTTTGTAGATGGCCACAATAATAATGATAATTATGATAACTCATCCGCGTCCGCCCAATCTTTACGAGCGATTCTCCAAAAGGAGCGTCTAAATCATAACAATTTTATTGATTGGTATTGAAACTTGAGAATCGTTCTCAAGCAAGAGACACGATCATACGTTTTAGACGACCCTATCCCCGATCAACCTGCTGAGGATGATGAGGAGGCCTATAATGATTGGCTGAAGTACACTGAGGACTCCGTCCAAGTGTCTTGCCTCATGCTAGCAAGCATGACTCCGGATCTCCAAAAGGAGTATGAACATCATGGAGCTTATGACATGATAACCCAACTGAAGGAAACATTCTAACAGCAAGCAAGGGTTGAGCGCTTCGAAACGGTTTGAGCACTCCATGCATGTCGTATGGATGACAACCAATCGGTTTCATCTTATGTAGTTAAGATGAAAAGCCACATTGACCGCCTCGAAAGGGTTAATTGTCCCGTCTTGAAGGAATTGGCCATGGATTTGATCCTCAATGGCCTTACCAAAAGGTTCGAGACTTCGTGTTGAACTACACTGAATGCTTGGGACAAAAGCATGGTGAGCTTCACTCAATGCTCAAAACGGCCGAGGGCCATGGGTAAAAGGTTTTACCCGTTCTCACCATCAATGAAGGTGGGAACAAGAAAAGGCCTCATCCCGCACCCAAGGCAAGAGTTGCCAAGGGCAAGGGACCCATATGGGGGAAAGGGGTGGCAAGGGTGCCACCCAAAGCACCGGAGAAGAAGCAAAAGGTTGCTTCCAATGACCCATGCTTCAGTGTGGGAGATTGGACATTGGGCAAGAAATTGTCCCGTCCATCTCCAAGAGTTGAAAGCAAAGAGGGATGCCAGGCAAACCTCAGGTACAACATACATGATCCATATTGATTTAAACTTAATACCCTCTAACACATGGGTATTGGATACGGATGTGGAACTCACATTTGCAATTTGTTGCAGGGGTTCAAAAGAAATAGTGACTTCAAGAAAGGGGATGTTAGCCTCTACATGGGCAATGGGGTAAAAGTTCAAGTTGAAGCCTGTGGTGACTACATGTTGAAACTTCCAAATGGTTTGGAATAAATTTGTATAATGTTTTGTATGCTCCTAGTTTGACTAGGAACATTATCTCTGTAGCCCTATTAAAACAATTGGATATGTATTATCATTTATGGAAATGAAATTCATGTTTCTTTGAATGACATGTTTTACTTTAAAGCTATCCTGTCAATGGTATTTATGAATTGGTTCGTGAAATCACATTGAATGATAGCTTGTTGTACCAAACTAGTACCAAGAAACTTAAATCGGATTTGAGTGACTCGTACCTTTGGCATTGTCGTCTTGGTCATATAAACAAGAAAAGAATTCAAACACCACAAAAGAATGGTCTTTTAAAAGAAAGTGAATGTGATTCATTTGATGTGTGTGAGTCTTGTTTACAAGGTAAAATGACTAAGGCACCTTTTAGTGGCAAAGCCGAAAGGGCAAAAGATTTATTAGGAATCATACATTCAGATGCATGTGGTCCTTTTAAGCCAATGACTAGGAACGGTGAAAGATACTTCATTACCTTTACCGACGATTATAGTCACTATGGGTATGTGTACCTATTAGACACAAAGATGAAGCTTTTGAAATGTTCAAGATCTTTCAAAATGAAGTACAAATCAACTCACAGGTCGATTAAAGTTCTCCGCACCGATAGAGGAGGTGAATACCTAAGCGATGCTTTTCAAAGATCATCGTAGGAATATGGGATTGTCTCACAACTCACTCCACCTGGAACACCATAACATAATGGTGTGTCTGAGAGGAGGAATCAAACGTTATTGGATATGGTCCGATCTATGATGGCTAGAAGCACATTGTCTCTATCATTTTGGGGTTTCGCTTTGCTCTCCGCGGCCGTATTCTAATATGGCCCCAACCAAAAAGGTGGAAAGGACACCCTTTGAGATATGGATGGAAGAGTTCCATCCCTATCATACTTAAGGGTCTGGGTTATGAGGCTTATGTTAAGACTCCCACCCCAAACAATTGGAAATCCGATCCACCAAGTGCATCTTGTTGGATATCCTAGAGATTCTATGGGATATTATTTCTATGATCCACTGAACAAAAGTGTTTGTTGCTAGAAAGGGTGAGTTCTTAGAAGCAAAGTTCCTTATGGAAGGAACTAGCAGTAGAACAGTGGATCTTGAGGAGGATCAAGAACCATAACCCGAGCACGTTTGGTTGAAACTAGCACTCAACTGAGGATGTTGAGATGATCAAGTGGTTATCAATAGACACAAACGTTCGCAGAAGTGGTAGAACTAGTAATCCACCTGAAAGATACAGATTTTTCATGGATGGATGCTATGTGGTAGATTCAGATGAACCAACCACATACCATGATGCAGTGTCCAATTTGGATTGTGACAAATGGCTCGAGGCCATGAGCGTTGAGATGCAATCCATGCATGAGATAAGTATGGGACTTAGTTGTACCACCTCTTAACTCCAAAGTAGTTGGAAGCAAGTGGGTTTTCAAGAAGAAACCGATATGCATGGAAACTGGATACTTATAAGGCTAGACTTGTAGCAAGGGTTTTACTCAAACCCAAGGGGTTGATTATCATGAAACCTTCTCACATGTCATGATGCTAAAGTCTATAAGGATATTGTTTGCCATACCTACTCATTATGATTATGAGATTTGGCAAATAGATGTCAAAACCACTTTCCTAAATGGATATCTTGAGGAAGATGTCTATATGGTTCAGCCTGAAGGTTTTGATGATCCAAAACATCCTAATAAAGTATGCAAGTTAAAGAAATCAACTATGGATTGAAACAAGCATCGAGAAGTTGGAATCACCGTTTCGATGAAGAAATAACCAAATTTGGGTTCATCAAAACGTTGATGAAGAATGTGTATATAAGAAAGCTAGTGGGAGCATCATCATTTTCCTAGTATTATATGTCGATGACATCCTACTATTTGGAAATGACATCCCAACCATGGAGGATGTAAAAGCTGGCTTGGAAGCTCTTTCTCCATTATGAATCTTGGTGAAGCCGCCTATATTCTGGAATAAAGATCTATAGGGATAGATCAAGGTGGTTGATTGGTTTGAATCAAAGTGCATACATTGATAAGATCTTGAAAAGGTTCAAGATGGAGAACTCTAAGAAAGGTACGGTACCTATTCAAAGAGGAACGATATTGAGTATGACTCAATGTCCTAGCTCAAAGGATGAGCAAGATAAATGAAGGCAATCCCATACGCATCTGCTATTGGATCCATCATGTATGCAATGATATGCACTCGACCGGACGTGTCATGCGCCTTAAGCATGACAAGCCGATATCAGCAAAATCCTAGAAACAGTCATTGGATGGCTGTTAAGAACATACTTAAGTACCTAAGGATGACAAAAGATATGTTCCTAATCTATGGATCTGGTGATGAGGAACTCGTTGTAAAAGGTTACACGGATGCGAGTTTCCAAACTGTTCGTGATGATTCACGGTCACAATCGGGATATATTTTCATTCTGAATGGAGGAACGGTCTCTTGGAAGAGCTCCACAAGGATGTGGTGGCTCTATCAACTACAAATCAGAATACGTCACTGCCTCATTGGCAGCTCAAGAAGCTGCATGGTTGAAGAAATTCATTGCCGATCTAGGGGTTATCCTTCCATTCAGGACCCCTAGAGATCTTTTGTAATAACGAGGGTGCGATTGCCCAAATTAAGGAACCTCGTGCTCATCAAAAGACTAGGCACATTGAGCGGAGATTTAACTACATACGAGATGAAGTTGAAAAGGAAAGATATGTATTCACAAAGTTCACATGGATCAAAACATGGGATCCTCTCACGAAGCTCCTTGAAAAGGCAAAGCATGAAGGTCATACTTGTGCCATGGGACATCGATATTCTAGTGATTGGATTTGATTTGTAATTTTGTATTTGGATATGTGGAACCTTTTATAATTTGAATAAATTATTTGGTTATAATGTATCAATTAATGTTCCAATTTAGCATGTTTAATCCATGAGTAAATTGTTTACTCTAAATGTCCGTAGTCATTCAGACTGTGGGAACAAGTGTGTGGGTATGATTTTATGAACTTGGATTGGTTGATATTCAAAAGGATGAATATAGAGCAATGGGTTGCTACCAAGGTTCATAGATATTTGTGGGATACAAATATTGGACTAACCTGCATCTCAAATTTTACTACATGGAATCTTATTGATTGATCATAAGTAAATTTGAGTAAAGGCAAATATCATTTGGTATCCTTAGACCTGAGATACATATTGGGTTTTGATATTCACCAAGTGTCATACCTTGATCTAGTTATCCGCTGTTCTAAAATAATGGACAGTACATGAGACTAGTTTCAGGTGTGTCACAAGGTGATTGTGAGATGTATGTAGTCAAGATGGGATTTGTTCCTCTTATTCGTTGAGAGTTAGTGTCTAAGGCTTGATAAAGTTAAATTAATGGAGAATGATCACTATGTGTCTCTAGGATTTAACATGACATCTGCGACAAAGGGATAGATGATTGATTCACCTAAAACATTTCAAGTATGGTACTTGAAGGGATGATGTTATTGAATGGCACTTAGTCATCGTATTAAGGGTAGTAACCATGTTAGGCGGTATTTACTGCTTGCATCAATCTTCTATGAATCTTGTGCAAGTGGGAGATTGTTGGTTCTTATATGCCCAAGACACATACAGATTGATGTGGTTAGTATGTTATGATCCAAGTCGGGTCATACCCAATAACAAGCTATACAACACCAATAAATAATTATTTGTTGATAAGATCATACAAAATATTGACACCTATTTAGAAAATTGGTTTTCTAAATATTGCTTTGTGATAGAACAACATTATATGGATAATTTGTTCATGAGTTTTATTGTTTCATTATTTAAGTTGGTTAAATAATGTCAAATAAAAGTGTGTCATGTTATAAATTACACTATGTTTTAATTTTATAACCTAAATGCATGGAAGAGTGTTTAATTTTAACAAAATATCTAATGGGTGCGAAACCATTTGAATGGATATTCGGCCGCCCAAGGGGGCCTTGGAAACACCATATTATATCTTTTTTCATGCAAGAATTTATGACTTCACACTCTCCATCATTTACACTTCTTCTCTCTTCCTTTCACTCAAGCAAGAAACCTCAAAACCTCTTCAAAAATTGGATTTGTGCTGAAATTTGGGGCTGAATTTGGATTTAGATAGTAGCTTTGGAAGATTGTTTTGGTGTAAAGCTCCCTAACAAAGCAAGGTGTTGGAAGAAGCTTGTGGGCATTACAACTTGAGGTTTTCTCCTTTGAAGGCTAGCAACTCAAGAATATTATCATCTTCTTCATTCTTTCATCCACAACATTGTGTCGTGAAAGGTAGATTTCTATGAACACACCTATGGGTGTTCTTGTTCATTTTGTATGCTAGCTTTTCACATAATAAAGATCTTTTGTCTATGGGTTTTTGTTTTACACATGATAATGGTAATTTTCAGAAACTTTAACATGTTTAAAGTAGTATTCCGTTGCGTTTCATATGTTTAATGGTTAAACATCTTGTAAATGGTATGACAAACCCAAACACAAAACATCAGTTTGCACCTCTTGCTTTTACAATCCACCGAATCAATCAAAATGACAATAGTGGAGCAACATAATACTTTATTGAACATCTAGGCAAGGAAACCAGGTGTAAAGAAACAAGAATGTACTCGTATTTACTGAACAAGAATCGAGAATCAAATTACACGCGCGGAATGAGAGACATAAGACATTACACAAAGACACAATGTGCAATTAATGAAAAAGAAGTAATTAAGATAACACGGCCAAGTAATTAAGATTACTTGTATTTTAATAAAACTATGCAACTATAATTGGTGGATCAGAGTATTCATGAAAGGTAACAAATTACATGGGAAAAGAACAATTTATACCAAAAAATAAAACAACAATAGTTCTTCTGTGGATTCTTTGTTGCTTTCATAGCAACGTCCAATGCTATGGAGTTTTGATTCTCAAGGCTTCTAAACACACCCGTGAACCAATAATATCAAATCTGATTTCAACAACTACTTAAATCACACTAATCATTCACATTGAACATTGTAGTTTGTATCAATCGACACCAAAACCAACACAAAACAACAACGAGCCTGAAATCAATCCATTTCTGCCCAAAACTTTGAGTGCACTGCACACCCAAGTTTGCACATCTCTTTCCTCATAATCCGCCAAATCAATCAAAATGACATAGTGGATCAACATATTGACCATCTAGGCAAGGAAACCAGGTGTAAAAAAGCAAGAAAGTACTCATGTTTACTAAACAAGAATCGAGAATCAAATTACACTCGCGGAGTGAAAGAAATGAGACGTCACACAAAGACGCAATGTGTGATTGATGAAAAAGAAGTAATTAAGATAACACGACCAAGTAAATAAGATTTACTTGTATTTTAATAAAAACTATGCAACTATAAATTGGTGCATCAAAGTATTCATGAAAGGTAACAAATTACATGGGAAAAGAACAATTTATACCAAAAAATTAATCAACAATACGTCTTGCGTGGATACTTTGTTGCTTTTCGTAGCAATGTCTAATGCTATGGAGTTTTGATTCTCAAGGCTTCTAAACACACTTGTGAACCAATAATATAAATCTGATTACACAACTACTTAAATCACACTAATCATTCACAATAGAACATTTTGTGTTTTGTATGAATCGAAACTAAAACCGAACACAAAACGACACGAACGAGCCATGAAACCAATCCACTTCAGCCCAAAACACTTTGAGAGCACTGCACAACCAAGTTCGCACATCTCTTGCCTTCAAAATCCAACGAATCAATAAAAATGACAATTGTAGATCATCATAATATTTAATTGACCATCTAAGCAAGGAAACCATGTAAATATGCAAGAAAGTACTCGTGTTTACTAAATAAGAATAAAGAATCAAATTACACGGGCAGAATGAAAGTAATGAGACATCAAACAAAGGTGTAATGTGTGATCGATGAAAAAGAAGTCAAATCATAGTAACACGACCTAGAAAATAAGATTTACTTGTATTTTTATCAAAACTATGCAACTACAAATTGCTACTTCAAAGTATTCATGAAAGGTAACAAATACATGGGAAACGAACAATTTAAACCAAAACATTAAACAACAATAGTTCTTGCATGATTAATTCATTACTTTTCGTAACAACGTCGAATGCTATGAAGTTTTGATTCTCAAGGCTTCTAAACACACTCGTGAACTAATAATATCAAATCTCATTACAAGGCTACTTAAATCATACTAATCATTCACAAATAAAACATTGTATGGTTTGTATAACTCAAAACTAAAACCAAACATGAAACAACACGAACGAGCCTTGAAATCAATCCACTTCTCCCCAAAAGACTTCGAGATCACTGCACAACCAAGATCACATATCTCTTGCCTTCATAATCAGACGAACCAATCAAAATGACAATAGTGGATCAACATAATATTTTATTGACCATCTAGGCAAGGAAACCATGTGTAAGGTTGCAAGAAAGTACACGTGTCTACTTAGTAAGAATCAAGAATCAAATTAAACGCGAAGATTGAAAGTAACGAGACATCAAGCAAAGACGCAATGTGTGATCAATGAAAAAGAAGTCTAATCACGGTAACATGACCTAGCAAATAAAATTTACTTGTATTTTAATCAAAACAATGCAGCTATAAATTGTTGCATCAAAGTACTCATGAAAGGTAACAAATTACATGAGAAAGAACAATTTATACCAAAACATTAAACAACAATAGTTCTTCCATGGATACTTTGTTGCTTTTCATAGCAACGTCTAATGCTATGGAATTTTGATTCTCAAGGATTCAAAACACACTCGTGAACCAATAATATAAATTTGATTACCACAACTATTTAAATCACACTATCCATTAACAAATAGAACATTGTGTGTTTTGTATGAATCGAAACTAAAACCAAACATGAAACAACACGAACGAGAACACTTCAAGAGCATTGCATAACCAAGTTCACACATCTCTTGTCTTCATATTCTGATGAATAAATCAAATGACAATAGTGGATCATCATAATATTTTATTGACCATCTAGCTAATGAAACCATGTGTAAATAAGCAAGATAGTACTCGTGTTTACTAAATATGAATCAAGAATCAAACTACATGGGTAGAATAAAAGTAATGAGACATCAAACAAAGACGCAATGTGTGATCGATGAAAAAGAAATCAAATCATGGTAACACGACCTAGTAAATAAGATTTACTTGTATTTTCATCGAAACTATGCAACTACAAATTGCTACTTCAAAGTATTCGTGTAAGGTAACAAATTACATGGGAACAGAAAATTTATACCAAAACATTAAACAACAATAGTTCTTGCATGGATACTTTGCTGCTTTTCGTAGCAACGTCCAATGCTATGGAGTTTTGATTCTCAAGGCTTCTAAACGCACTTGCAAACCAGTAATATCAAATCTGATTACAACAACTACTTAAATCAGACTAATCATTTACATATTGAACATTGTATGTTTTGTATCAATCGACACCAAAACCAAACACAAAACGACACGAACGAGCCTTGAAATCTATCCACTTCTACCCAAAACACATCAAGAGCACTGCACAACCAAGGTTGCACATCTCTTGCCTTCACATCTGCCAAATCAATCAAAATGACAATAGTGGATCAACATAAAACTTTATTGACCATATAGGCAAGGAAACCAGGTGTAAAAAAGCTAGAAAGTACTCGTGTTTACTAAACAAGTATCGAGAATCAAATTACACGCGCAGAATGAAGGAAATGAGACGTCACACAAAGACGCAATGTGTGATTGATAAAAAAGAGGTACTTAATATAGCATTGTAACACCCCAGAAATTTAGCCTAATAAGAACCTTAAAGTATTATAGGGCCCAATAATGACCCGAATTGATTTGGGCTTATCAAAGAAAACTTAGATAAGAAACTAATATTTTGGGCCCATTTAAGGCCCAATACCCATTTATCAACTAAATGTTGGGGTTTATTACACAATTTTCAGCTTGTTTAACCATTTAAACTGTGAAACGCAGCGGAAGATAATCATTATAACATTTTATAATGAAATTTCAGGTTTATTTTGATGTTATAAGTTGTAAACAAAACCCACAAATAGGAGGACCTTTAGTATGTAAGTAATACTAGCTATGTATACATAAATGTACATGATATGGCAGCCACAAAAGGGGCTGCCAAACTACCTTTCTCCAGCAAGAAAAACAACAAAGAGAAGAGGTATTGGATGCTTGAAATCGGCCAAGAGCACAAAGTAGAGGTCCTCAAGCTTGTATACCCAAGCTTGTTGCAAGAACCCTTCTTGTTAGGGAGAAATTACACCACAAAGAAGCTCCAAGAACCCTTTCTTCCTGCTGGAAAATCCGAAAGTTTAGAGGGAGAGAGAGGAGCCTTTTTTGTCAATCTTGCATGTATGGATCGAAGAGAATGAAAGAGTATGAAGCTAGTTAATATGTGTGTGTTTTCAAGACATAAAAGGTCAATAGAATCAAAGGGGGGCGGCCAAAAAATGGGGAGATTCAAAATCATTTTCCCTCCTTAAAACTACTAACACAACATATTAGAATTAGCCATGTAACATGCATTGAAATGTCACAATTTAGACATATGATTAATGTGACATATGTCCCTTTTAATTAAACAATTTAATTAAGGTACACTCATATATTATTATTGTTATTTAAACCCCTTTTAAATAACAAGAATAAAAATAAATTCATCAACAAATTATCCTTATAATTCGTTCCATCTCTCATGCAATTTATTTAGAAAACCCATTTCCTAAATTGGTGTAAATATTAATTGTATGATCATATCATCAATTAAATATCAATTGGTGTTTGCTAAGCTTGTAATTGGGTATAACGCGACTTGGATCATAACGTACTAACCACATCAACATTCTAAGTGTCTTGGGCACATAGAATCCTACACTAAATAAATAAGTAATCATAAAATAATGAATTGATATGTGACTCAAGTAACTATGGTAAGATCCAACTAAACAGATTCAAAACCCATACCGGATAAAGTGTCACACCCTCAAAATCCATGCGAGGCGTGTGAACAAACCAGGATCACAGTCACTAATTACTCAAAACGACACTATATGCCACATTCAAAACAAAACCAACCAAAATTCAAAAGTTTAAAAACAATGCGGAAGCATTTTGCAAAATAAGACAAACCCAAGGTAAATGAATGCATAATATGGCAAACACGCGCCATCCCAATGTTTAAAACCCATATATAAAAGATACACAATTTGTCTATGAAATAAAGCCTTGGGATGCATGCTGGACCCGTGTTGTGCTCCTAATGGCAAGCTGAGTTAACGACCTGAGAATAACATACTAAAAATGTCAACACAATGGTTGGTGAGTTCAAGAGTTTGCGTTTAACAGAAATATTAATAGTTGTATAACATAAGAAGTGTATTGAATAAGATAGCTAGTCTATATTCACAAGTAATAACAATAGTGATTTCACGATCGAAGCTGACTGTGTTTCGTTTGTTGCCTCCCGTCACAACTTACCAGGTCGTGATGATGTTTGTGTTTAGGACAATATTTCACCCGTTTGACCTTGAGTCGCACAGGTGGGGCTCGTCACACCAGTGGTACTACCCAAGATTTCCCGCTAGTTACCATTATTAACGATCCCAAAGTGTGAGGACTTTTCAATGTATTAAACACTATGTAAAACATACACAACTTATAATAATAAAATAGCATTTGAGTACAAGTATGCTACCTCCCTTAGAAGAGTGTTTAAAAATAGAGGGGCATGAACTCACCTGGTGTGTAATGATAGTGAATAAAGAGACTCGTGATAGATGCAAAGACAACCCTTCAAAGGTTACCTAGAACACACAAGTACATAAGTACGTGCAAACGTAGAACCTCAATAATCCTAGGTTAACCTAGTTGACCTGTTTGACCCGTTGGTGACATATTAGTTGAAATATAGTTTAATCATATATGATAACTTAACATACAAGAGTATCATGCAATTATCCATGTAAATCACATTATCAACCTAGGTTCTACCTAAGTCATCATGCCACATTAGATCATCATACACTTATGCAAATCTCAACAATCATCATGCTTAATATATATATATATATAATATATTATATATATATATATATATATTTATACATCATAACAAATAATTCATACACGAAGACTAATCATGCTCCACATGCCATGTGAAGCCACTCACAACTTCACATCCTAAACCCTGCCAATCCTACTAAGTAGGGGCCTTAGATTCGCATGCGTGTATGACAATCACAATCACATTCATTCATTTACTTCATTCCTACCAACATCCACATTGACCATCAGTTTCAATCCCAAACATGATCTCCTAATCGCTAACCATAATTCATTCTCATGCATGATCAACAAAGCCTATACTTCCTACATGATCAACCAACATCCATAACAACTCAATTGCACATTCTAACACAACAAACATCATCGACAATCATTCTAACATGATCCTAACATCATAAGCATGCCCAAATCATCACATCCAAAGTTCTACAAAAATAAAGTTTCCCTTTGGGAAAGTAACACCTAAAAGTGTTCTAGCATCCAATCCAATGATAATTTCACTAATATTAAACCTAATCAAGTTCATAACATTCATTCTAACATGTTAATCATCTCCAAAACATCCAAATTCCCGAACATCATACACAAAAGTTTCTACTTTTAGTAAGTCATGATCAACATCTCAATTTCTTGGATTTTCTTGCACAATTCAATTAAACTAACATCTAAGCATTACATCTAATATCTTAGCATCATCAAATCATAAATTCCAAGAACAAAAATTTTCCTCTTATGGCACTGAATGAACTAGATGATCAAACCCTAGATTTCTTGCCTAATCAACATCATTCAACATTCATACAACCTAACTAACATCATATAATCATCTAACAATCATCAATTTTAGGTTTTCATCAAAATTTCGTGGATTAGGGTTCATCTTCATCAAAAACTAATAACCAATAAAAACTAACGTTTAGATGTGCTTTGATGGTGATTATCACTTGTAAACAACTTGTACTACTTGAAACCACTTGGAATTCAACTTGTGTATGTGTTCTTGGATCAAAATCGTAATGAATGAAGGTGTTTGGAAGAGTTGCAGCCGAAATTGGGGTTTGGGGGAGATTAGGGTTGTATTTTAGGTAAGTTTTAGGTTTAGAACAATTACAAAGTAAACCCCTTTAGTTATATTTTATAAAAACCAATCTCTCTAATACTTTTTAAATAGTTTTTAACTACTAAACACAAGTATTATTAACCAATAATAATAATAATCCTAAACATTTACAACAAGTCACATAACACATAGAATGCCTTGTATGTGCATCCAGGCAATCCTGTATTCAACATGTCAGGATCACATTGTGGATATCCTGCTCGCCCATACGCTCAATAAGTACCATCACTCTGCCAGCCATCTTGAAATTTCCTTTAGCCATAATCGATGCATATCATCCTTTAGTGTGGAGTTCTCATCAGTGAGCACTCCTACTCATCGACGCTCAATCTCAAGTATCACGGTCCATGTCGCCACGACCTGCTCAGGGGTACATCTAAAGATGGGAGAGTGGGTGCTGTGAAAGTAGTGGCTGACCTAGTCCTAGGTCTAATAGTGGTTGCCTTCTCAACACGCTCTCTACGAATCATGCGGTCTATACAAGCCAGGTAATAACTCCAATCTCGTGGGGGATCACGCTCAGGTGGCACAAACGGTTAATCCCAGTCTATCTCGCCACAGAGTAAGGATGTCACGGCCAGTCATACACTCGGTGAGGTACAGGTGGAGGGGACACAGAAAGAGCATGCCTTTTTCCCAAAACCCGGGATGATGATGCCATGCTCAAGTGCATGTGATGTATATGCCAATAAATATATAGTAAAAGGGTAAGTCAGGAGTAACTAACTAACTGTGTACGGTTATAGACTAGTGTGTATGCAACCTAGTTCCCTATAACCAATACCTTTGATACCAATCTGTCACACCCTCAAAATCCACGCGCGGAGTTTTACTGCGAGGCATGTGAACAAACCAGGATCACAGTCACTAGTTACTCAGAACGACACTATATGCCACATTCAAAACAAAACCACCAAAATTCAAAGTTTAAAACCAATGCGGAAGCATTTTGCAAAATAAGACAAACCCAAGGTAAATGAATGCATAATATGGCAAACACGCGCCATCCCAATGTTTAAAACCCATATATAAAGGATACACAGTTTGTCTATGAAATAAAGCCTTAGGTTGCATGCTTGACCCATGTTGTGCTTCTAATGGCAAGCTGAGTTAACGACCTGAGAATAACATACTAAAAATGTCAACACAATGGTTGGTGAGTTCAAGAGTTTGCATTTAACATAAATATTAATAGTTGTATAACATAAGAAATGTATGAATAAGATAGCTAGTCTATATTCACAAGTATCAACAATAGTGATTTCGCGATCGAAGTTGACTGTGTTTCATTTGTTACCTCCCGTCACGACTTACCAGGTCGTGACGATGTTTGTGTTTAGGACAATATTTCACCGGTTTGACCTCGAGTCGCACAGGTGGGGCTCGTCACACCCAGTAGTACTACCCAAGATTTCCCGCTAGTTACCATTATTAACGATTCGAAAGTGTGAGGACTTTTCAAGGTATTAAACACTATGTTAAAACATACACAACTTATAATAATAAAATAGTGTTTGAGTACAAGTATGCTACCTTCCCGAGAAGAGTGTTTATAAATAGAGGGGCATGAACTCACCTGGTGTGTAATGATAGTGAATAAAGAGACTCGTGATAGATGCAAAGACAACCCTTCAAAGGTTACCTAGAACACACAAGTACATAAGTACGTGTACACATAGAACCTAATAATCCTAGGTTAACCTAGTTGACCCGTTTGACCCGTTGGTGAAATATTAGTTGAAATATAGTTTAATCATATATGATAACTTAACATACAAGAGTATCATGCAATTTATCCATGTAAATCACACTATCAACCTAGGTTCTACCTAAGTTATCATGCCATATTAGATCATCATACACTTATGCAAATCTCAACTATCATCATGCTAATATATATATACATACATACATACATATATATATATATATATATATATATATATATATATATATATATATAAATACATCACAACAAATAATTCATACGCAAAGACTAATCATGCACCACATGCCATGTGAAGCCACTCATGACTTCACATCCTAAACCCTACCAATCCTACTAAGTAGGGACCTCAGATTCGCATGCGTGTATGAAAATCATAATCACATTCATTCATTTAGTTCATTCCAACCAACATACACATTGACCATCAGTTTCAATCCCAAACATGATCTCCTAATCACTAACCATAATCCATTCTCATGCATGATCAACAAAGCCTATACTTCCTACATGATCAACCAAACATCCATAACAACTCAATTGCACATTCTAACACAACAAACATCATCGACAATCATTCTAACATGATCCTAACATCATAAGCATGCCCAAATCATCACATCCAAAGTTCTACAAAAATAAAGTTTCCCTTTTGGGAAAGTAACACCTAAAAGTGTTCTAGCATCCAATCCAATGATAATTTCACTAATATTAAACCTAATCAAGTTCATAACATTCATTCTAACATGTTAATCATCTCCAAAACATCCAAATTCCCGAACATCATACACAAAAGTTTCTACTTTTAGTAAGTCATGATCAACATCTCAATTTCTTGGATTTTCTTGCACAATTCAATTAAACTAACATCTAAGCATTACATCTAATATCTTAGCATCATCAAATCATAAATTCCAAGAACAAAAATTTTCCTCTTATGGCACTGAATGAACTAGATGATCAAACCCTAGATTTCTTGCATAATCAACATCAGTCAACATTCATACAACCTAACTAACATCATATAATCATCTAACAATCATCAATTTTAAGTTTTCATCAAAAATTCATGTATTAGGGTTCATCTTCATCAAAAACTATGAACAACCAATCAAAACTAACCTTTAGATGTGCTTTGATGATGATTATCACTTGTAAACAACTTGTACTACTTTAAACCACTTGGAATTCGACTTGTGTATGTGTTCTTGGATCAAAATCATAATGGATGAAGGTTTTTGGAAGAGTTTCAGCCGAAATTGGGGTTTGGGGGGATTAGGGTTGTATTTTAGGTTAGTTTTAGGTTTAGAACAATTACAAAGTAAACCCCTTTAATTATATTTTATAAAAACCAATCTTTCTAATACTTTTTAAATAGTTTTTAACTACTAAACACAAGCATTATTAACCAATAATAATAATCCTAAACATTTACAACAAGTCACATAACACATAGAATATATATATATAACATTTTGTCATGTTATCGCGTAGAATTTATAAAATAAACATTTACAATTCTATAAAATCATGAACCACATAATCATAACTAATAATCAATATTATTAATTAGATTATTATTGTTTATCATAGATTATTATTATTAAGTCACCAACGTTCAACGAAAACTAGTGTGTGCCCACGACACGTGTATGCAAGACCTAACGGAACTAACGGAGTTTGGTAACGGAAAAATTACCGGATGTCACATAAAGTTCGGTAATCTAACGCGTACTAACGTCTAAATTCCATCAGAAATTCCTTATAATGCCTTAATATCCTACCAAAATCATTTTTAATCATGATATTTATTGTAAATAATGCTTGCTAAAAAATCCTACATTAAACGTGCATAATCAGCTGAGATACGTGGGAAAAACACGAATATTGGTTACACCAGCATATAACTGAAATCTGATACATCAACCGAGCCCTATAACATCATAAATATTTATCTTATTATTTTATTTATTATAATATTCTAAATCATAGAGTGAGACGCTTATCCAGAACAAATGTGTTTCGAGACGCGACCGAGGCGCGTACCGCCTGAGATTTAGTCAAACCTGAGAATTTGACGATAAATATACCGAATTGTTTTATTTGAAGTAGAATTAATTAGAAATATCTATTATAGGTCTTCTAACGAGATTTTATCCAAAGGACAGTTTGATACACGATAACCATGATCGCGGTGCGTATACGCAATTTTTAAAAGGAGGCCACCTAACCCTAAGTATATAAGCCTAACATCCCACCTTTTTCCTCATTTTAAAACCATAAAGCAAGAATAAAATGCCCCCAAGGGCTTTAACAGCCGTCTTCGCCAGAGCAGAAGGCTAGACGGCGGAGTAGCGGCAGCGAACAGCGGTGTCGCGACGGCACGGCGGTGTCCGGTGAAGTCTCAGCCTACCCCACCACTAATTTCGACCTCCTAAGCCTAATGGTGGTGTTAGTTTCTTTTGAGTCACAATGATGATGGTCATATGGAGGGGAGAAGAAGGTAGTAGCTAGGGTTCCGACGAGGGTCCGACCACCGAAGCCGGCGAGTGGCGAAGAGTGCCACACATGCTCTTTTTCCTCTCGACGAGCACTTTCCAACGGTGGTAACCATTTTCTCTAACTCTTGGCGGTGTGAAAGTTATCAGCGGATGAAGATGGTGAAAACTAGGGTTCCGCCCTTTATCTCCTCTCTCTCGTTTTCCTGCGACTTTGGTAAGCTCCATGAACCATTTTTGGCTTCGAACTAGATCTACACTTGATGATTGTTCGGTT
This sequence comes from Flaveria trinervia, assembly GCA_025506515.1. Classification (NCBI taxonomy): domain Eukaryota; kingdom Viridiplantae; phylum Streptophyta; class Magnoliopsida; order Asterales; family Asteraceae; genus Flaveria; species Flaveria trinervia. Next base: position 44,919,954 of record CM046455.1, on the reverse strand, counting down.
TGTGGCAGCATGTTGGATTCAAGGCGAGATCTTTGAATTTTGGAGGCTCTCGATGGCTCTCCGTGAAGCTCGCTCCGGCCGGTGGCTACCTACCGCGGCGCTGCTGGCCGGAGGTGGGGAGTGATGGTGGATTGTGGTGGTTGCGGCTATTTGAGGTGTGTTAGAGTTGTTTGATGTTGTTCTAGTGGGTTCATGTTGAATCTTTGCAAGTTCCTTGAAAATTTGGTGTTTGGAGTTGTACTTCGGTAAGATTTCCGGCTGCTCTGGGCCTGCTATGGTGTACAGTGCTTGCATGTGGTGGATATGGTGGTAAAAGTCATAACGAGGTGTTTGGTAACATATGTTGCGGTTTAGTTGCATTTTGTTGCAAGATAACAATGTAGTAGTGTTGTATGTAATCTTGGTGTGTTTTAGTTAGGTTAAACCTTGGTCAAAGCTATTGGTCAAAGCTGGTCAACTGGTCAATGAACAGTCAACGCGATGTGGGTCGGAACAAGCGGATTCTAGGATGTGAAACGAAGATGCTAGGTATAGCCGTGCGCTAGAAATCCATATAAGCTAATATAATGATTATATATATTATCATGTGTGTGGGTTGAGCTACAAATATGTATAAAACATTAACTAGATTATAAATCGTCAAGAATGAATGCGTAAATTGGAAATAACGTGCGCAATCACATAATGTAAAAGAACTTTAGGAATGTATTCATATCAACAAAGATAATGGAAACATATAAGAAGTTATTTGATCTCGTGACATACGAAATCCTTGCAAGTGGTTGAGATTATTAAATATATATATATATATATATATATATATATATATATATATATATACAAAATGCAAATTGTACATATATATACAATAGATACTTTGGGTTAACCGACATCTACATATATTTGTCTAACATAAAAGACTTATAAATACTACAATATCCATCGTCTTATTACGAATGATAGCGGATAAGATCTCTAGTACGAACCAATTGGTATAACTATTAGTGTCATCCCTTCGTAACGTAATGTACAACTAATAAGCTATGCATCTTAATGGCCTAAGTTAGGCGATCTTAAAAAGTATATATGCTATGCATGTGGAGATACCATAATATCATGACATAAGAGTTTAATTCATAATGTTTGATGCATCGTAGATTGCTAATACTACCCAACATTTAGAGGTTTGACTACATGCATACCTATGCAAGTATCACACATTTGATGAATCAATATGACGTTAGGATAAAGGAATAAACAATATAAAAATTATTGGAACATCTGACACCATATTTGGAACATTAAACATTTCTAACATCATCAATAATAAATATCAATAAAGATTAAAACCCCTATTATCAACCGCTTATTGCTGCAATCATTGTACAAAGAATCATTACTCGAATGAAGGCATTAATTAACCTAATATGCACAAATTAGTGCATAACAATTAATCATTGCACAAGAAGCTAAGGTACCTTGATGATACTAATCATAAACTTTAAGAAACTAAAGAGCTCAACTGCACGCATGCAATAACATCATGCTAATTCTAAACATAAATCTTATATGTTCAAATTAGGATTTCATTTTTGGAGACCTTCACTTTTTGTTTTGGGATGAAGCATGCTCTGTTTAATCTAAACTATTTCCGTGCTATATTGTGATGCTATATGTTGTGGTTATGTTGAGACCTGCGGATACTTTTATCACAATCATTAATTCTTTTGTGAACCGCTTGTTTATATGGGTAGGTCTACTTGGGGAATCCCCCACACACAGTGCCTTCCATGATGAACGGGAAGGGTACCACCATGAGATCTTGCGGGGTCATTTGTGGCATGTAATAGGTTTTTATAAGATACTATGGTGGACCATCCAGCAGGTAGGGTCCACTGGTTTGAGGCTCAGTTCTCCCTACGGGGTTTGAACCAGCAACACAATTTTTGAAGAGGCTAGCCGGGCTGAGTGCAAGGTTGATTGTGATCTCCACAACAATGATACTATGAATTCTGAATCTAATGTGGATTCCGATGAATACTTTTTGTTTTCAAACTTTAACCTCTTGAACTCACCAACATTATGTTGACCCAAAAACCTTTTTGAGCATGTCTTGAGGTACAGCTAGGGAGATTAGATGAGCTACAGAAGATATCTAAAGCCGAAGCAAGAATTGATGGTAGATGTTGAAGGGTTGAGCATAGAAGACTTAGTTACAAAAGCCTCAAGAAATGTTGACCAAGTGATTAATCATGATACCTATAAATTGTAGATTGTGGCACCTTGTGAATTGAAACCAAGCAAAGATTCTAATGTTCATATTATGAGATGATTTGTAATAAACCATTTAGTTTCCGCTGCATTTTGGTTGTCGTTTACCAATCCTTACGTCCTGCCTCTCTGGGCCGGGGGTGTGACAGATTGGTATCAAAGCCAAAGGTTGTAGGGAAGTAGGTCTGCTTTGCGAGACCTAAACTACAACCATATGATCCCTATAGGACCACCATTGTAAGAGGAATTTTCCGAGTTTAGTTGACCCAAGGTTATAGGAAAGTGGGTTTGCTTTGCGATACCTAAGCTACAACCATAAATTGGACCAGCCTAGTAGGTTGTTTCAATGAGTTAGTGATCTAAAGTTTACAAAAAATAGGTTCCATTAAGGACACTCATCTTTAATTTGTATACCTCATGGGATAAATACCATTAAGAATTCCCTACTCTATAAGGAGCCTTGTTGCATTAGGGTATTACCTATGATAGGTGCACCCGAGTAAACTAAGAATGTTTAGAACCTTCTTGGTTGACTACTAGGACCCTTGAACACTAGGACTAGGTATGTTAGAAACCAAAGGTGTGCATGTATATTAAGCCTTAAATTCTAGGAGGTACTTATCCGATTGCACTACTGACTTTTGTCACTATATGAAATAACTGCTATTAGCAATATACTTGATACAACTTGTGTCGTCACATGAGACAACTGCTATAATAATGCTTGTTGGAATGATGATGATTGCTTATATGCTTCATTTATATGATGCTACTTGTTGGAATGCAGTGATAGATAGTAACCATGATGCCTTTTTTATCTGCTCCATATTATAGCTTGTACCTGATTGCTCATTACCTGGTTTGTTGAACTGTACCTTGGAAATTGTTGGGTTAACAAGATTGTTAGCATAAATTAGAATCTAAGTGTACTTAATTGCAGATGAAACCAAATGAGAATTATAACTCCATGACCTACTTACACAAAACTTAGAACTCATAATGGGAATAACTAGAATGATAGTGTAAGGTAAATTGACGATTACGGGTGCACACGTAATGGTGAATTTACAGGTACACTTGAATTCTGGTGGGCCCTGTCATGTAAACCAATATCATGGTGTAGCACTCAAGGAACTAATGAATACAAGATTAAATGCAAATATCCAATATATACTCAATGATTTTATATATATATATTCAAAACTTTTATGTTCGGCGAAACCATTTGACAATTGTAGAACTACCAAGGATGATATTATGGTAAGTACCCCTTTTCTTCATCTCTCCTTCTTTGTCCTGCCTTTCTATTGGAATTGTAATGATACAACTATCTAACTTGGGAGATCATCAAATGCTGTTTTCAAACTCAACTAGTCTTGTACTGAAATTATGGCACTTCACCTAAGTTGTGGGTATACTTTAGCCATACTATTAAAGATGTCTAAAAATTTCTTCCTACTTAGCATAGGACTCGTCAAAACTTCCTCGACATAGTAAGAGACTCTCTATCATAATTTTTGCGACCAAGAACAGACCGAAGTAATAGATTTATGTGAAAACGCCTCTTGCGATCAATGATTACATAGAAGACTTGTCACTTCTTTCTTCTCTAGTAGCTCCCACTTCATAGGACATTCTGGAGTCTAGAATTCCTCTGATTCTTTTCCTCAAGGTCCCTCATGGCAACGACTTCTCTACACCTATTCATGGTAATAGAACCACTTAACCGAAGTAATATTCTTACTATGAGCTTCCATAGTGATTAACCATCAGCTTTCTTGGTACTATCCTTGTGAGATCCTTTATCATCTTCAACCGTTAGTCATCTAATAACAAACTTCACTTGAAACATTAGTTGAATTATTTTGGCCATGCTTTTAGCTGGCCATGTTGTTAGTAACCTCCAGAGTGCCAGAATAAGTAGGAAATGAACCTCATTCTATAATCCTGGTTCTACAAAGATAATAGCCCAAGTGCTAGAGTTATTCGCCGAGAAAAATCTGATTTTCGAGCATTCAAAATAAAGATCCGAATCTACAGCTTCTGTGAATCCCCTGTCTTCACTCACACCTTGTTCAAGATTTATTCTTTATAAAATTCTTGGACTAACGAATGGTGTTACTTAAGCTAAACCCATTATCATGACTGTTATCATAAAAACTCATGGTTGTCGATGTGGACAGCTTCGGATACTTGTAAGTCATCTCTACCCCGAGAGCTCTACTATTTGGGTGATGAGTTAGAGATTCGGGAGCTAAGATCACGAAGATAGATTACAATCTTGATGCCATATAATATGTTAATAGAAAAATAGTAGTTTCCTTTTACTATTGAGCACCTTAGTGAAGTTCTAAACTCGTTCGGTTCAATGTGCCGATGATAATGAATAATTCATATGGGAATACTCTCAGTTGGGCCTAAAGGGTTGTATTGCTCCAAACGATGTATTAAATGACATAGAAGATCAACTACAAGAAATCTCATATGTTAAGTCACTTGAGGTCTACCTACAATGAGGTAACGAACCTGAGGAAGATAGTAGGCAACAATGACCGACACAACAATCTCTGGTGGAAACATTAATTACTTCCCCCTCAAAGTCTTTAAAACATTCTTAAGATTAATTCACGAACACCATACCCTAGAAAACCCTGTATGTTAAATTCGAGCTAAAAGACTTACTTTCATATTTCATTGGAACAATTCATATGCTTATAAGGAACTAGGGACTAGATGGAGTTGCTTCACGAATGGACCCTCTACAGGGCACGGTTACTTTGGAGAAAGGGGAGCAAGAAAGAGGTCATCTAGGAGGTTAACCTTGATTGGGAATTAGTGGGAACATTCACAACAATTTTTTAGTTTAAGATAACAGTTGAGGTTGCTCTTAAGGGATTTGGATCAGAGAAAAGATTTAATGTATGGAGGTACTGAATTTGAAACTTATGTTAAGGAGCTTGTGGAAGGAAAACAAATTCGAGAGCTGTTAGATAAACAATTCATGAGACCGGGTATGTCACCTTGGGGAAGCTGATACTCCTTGTGGAAGGAGAATAGAATGCTCCGAATATGGATAAACTGTCAAGAATTAAATAAAGTCACTGAGGAGAAGTCATATCCCCTTCCTACAGTTGTTAACCTGCTTAATCAATCATAATATACTACCTACATCAAAATTGTTATCAGCCGTGAATATACGGAGGACTACGTTACGAAGGTAGTACTTAAAACAAAATATGGCAAGTATGAAGATTATAGTCAAGCCTGTGTGGGAGGACTTACACATTTCGCGGTATTCATGAGCCTCATGGACAAGATTTGTAAGTCGTACTTAGGCATGTATGTTGTCCTGGCATTGTTGAGAAGCATAAAATGGAAGACAGTTTACTGGAAGTTGGAGCCATCTAGGTCTGAGGAGTAGTAAAAACCCCGTATGCGTTCATGATTTGGGTTAAACAAAAATGGTAAAATGATTTTATTGACCATCTAGGCAAGAAAAACATGTGTAAATAAGCAAGAAAGTACTCGTGTTTACTGAATAAGAATCAAAAATCAAATTACATGGGCAGAATGAAAGTAATGAGACATGAAACAAAGACGCAATGTGTGATCGATGAAAAAGAAGTCAAATCACGGTACCACGACCTAGTAAAGAAGATTTATTTGTATTTTAATCAAAACTATGCAATTATAAATTGATGCATCAAAGTATTCATGAAAGGTAACAAATTACATGTGAAAAGAACAATTTATACCAAAAAATTAAAGAAAAATAGTTCTTGCATGGATACTTTCTTGCTTTTCGTAGCAACGTCCAATGCTATGGAGTTTTGATTCTCAAGTCTTCTAAACACACTTGTGAACCAATAATATTAAATCTAGTTACAACAACCACTTAAATCACAATAATCATTCCCAAATAGAACATTGTATGTTTTGTATGAATTGAAACCGAAACCGAACATGAAACGACACGAACGAGCATTGAAGCCTATCCACTTCTGCCCAAATCACAATAACACGACCTAGTAAATAAAATTTACTTGTATTTTAATCAAAACAACGCATCTATAAATTGTTGCATCAAAGTATTCATGAAAGGTAACAATTACATGGGAAAGAACAATTTATACCAAAACATTAAACAACAATAGTTCTTGCGTGGATACTTATTGCTTTTCATAGCAACGTCTAATGCTATAGAGTTTTGATTCTCAAGGATTCTATACACACTCGTGAACCAAAAATATCAAATCTGATTACCACAACCATTTAAATAACAAAATTATTAACAAATAGAACATTGTTTGTTTCATGTCAATCGAAACCAAAACTGAACATGAAGCGATACGAACGAGCATTGAAACCAATCCACTTCTGCCCAAAACACTTTGAGAGCACTACACAACCAAGTTCGCACACCTGTTGCCTTCACAATCTGCCTAATCAATCAAAATAACAATAGTGGATCAACATAATACTTTATTGACCATCTAGGCAAGGAAACCAGGTGTAAAGATGCAAGAAAGTACATGTGTTTACACAATAAGAATCGAGAATCAAATTACATGCACATAATGAAAGTAATGAGATATCAAACAACTTCACAATGTGTGATCGATGAAAAAGAAGTCAAATCATGGTAAGACGACCATGTAAATAAGATTTACTTGTATATAATCAAACTATGTAACAATAAATTGGTACATAAAAGTATTCTTGAAAGTTTAACATATTAAATTAGAAAGGAACAATTTATACTAAAACATTAAACAACAATAGTTCTTGAATCGATACTTTTTTGCTTTTCGTAGCAACGTCCAATGTTATGGAGTTTTGATTCTCAAGGCTTCTAAACATACTCGTGAACCAATAATATCAAATCTGATTAAAACAACTACTTCAGTTACACTAATCATTCACAAATAGAACATTGTATGTTTTGTATCAATCGACACCAAACCAAACACGAAATGACACGAACGAGCTTTGAAATAAATCTACTTCTGCCCAACACGACCAATTAAATAAAATTTACTTGTATTTTAATCAAAACTATGCAACTATACATTGGTGCATCAAAGTATTCGTAAGAGGTAAAAAAAATACATGGGAAAAGAACAATTTATACCAAAAAAATAAACAACAATAATTCTTGTCTGGATACTTTGTTGCTTTTCGTAGCAACGTCCAATGCTATGGAGTATTGATTCTCAAGGCTTCTAAACACAGTCATGAACCAATAATATCAAATCTGATTACAACTACTTAAATCACACTAATCATTCACAAATAGAACATTGTATGTTTTGTATCAATCAAACTAAAACCGAACATGAATGACCCGAACGAGCCTTGAAATCAATCCACTTATGCCCAAAACATTTTGAGAGCACTGCACAATCGAGTTCGTACATCTCTTGCCTTCATAATCTGACGAATCAATCAAAATGACAATAGTGGATCAACATAATATTTTATTGACCATCTAGGTAAGGAAACCAGGTGTGAAGAAGCAAGAAAGTACTCGTGTTTACTAAATAAGAATCAAGAATCAAATCACCTGTGAAGATTGAAAATAATGACATAAAACAAAGATGCAATGTGTGATCCATGAAAAAGAAGTCTAACCACGGTAACACGACCTAGTAAATAAAATTTACTTGTATTTTAATCAAAACAAGGCAACTATAAATATTTGCATCAAAGTATTCATTAAAGGTAACAAATCACATGGAAAAGAACAATTTATACCAAAACATTAAACAACAATATTTCTTGCATGGATACTTTTGGCTTTTCATAGCAATGTCTAATGATATGGAGTTTTGAGTCTCAAGGATTCTAAACATACTCGTGAACCAATAATATCAAATCTGATTACAACAACCAATTAAATCACACTAATCATACACAAATAGAAAATTGTATGTTTGGTATCTATCGAAACCAAAGCCGAACACGAAACAAAACGAATGAGCATGTAACCAATCCACTTCTGCCCAAAACTCTTCAAGAGCACTCCATAACCAAGTTCACAAACCTCTTTCCTTCACAATCCACCTAATCAATTAAAATGCCAATAGTGGATCAACATAATACTTAATTGACCATCTAGGCAAGGAAACCAGGTGTAAAGAAGCAAGAAAGTACTCGTGTTTACTGAATAAGAATCGAGAATCAAATTACACGTGCGAAATGAAAGTATTGAGCCATCAAACAATGACGCAATGTGTGATGGATGAAAAGAAGTCAAATCACCGTAAGACGACCAAATAAATAAGATTTACTTGTATTTTAATCAAAATTATGCACTATAAATTGGTGCATCAAAGTACTCATGAAAGGTTAAAATATTAGATGGGAAGGAACAATTTATACAAAAACTTTAAAAAAATAGTTCTAGAATGGATACTTTGTTGTTTTTGTAGCCAAGTCCAATGTTTTGGAGTTTTGATTCTCAAGGCTTCTAAACACACTCGTGAACCAATAATATCAAATCTGATTACAACAACTACTTCAATCACACTAGTCATTCACAAATAGAACATTGTATGTTTTGTATCAATCGACACCATAACCAAACACGAAATGACACAAATAAGCCTTGAAATCAATCCAGTTTTGCCCAACACACTTCGAGGGCACTACACAACCAAGTTTCCACATCTCTTGCCTTCACAATCCTCCAAATCAATCAAAATGCCAATAGTGGAGCAACATAATACTTTAGTGACCATCTAGCAAGGAAACCAGGTGTAAAGAAGCAAGAAAGTACTCGTGTTTACTGAGCAAGAATCGAGAATCAAATTACATGCGCGGAATGAAAGAAACAAGACATCACACAGGATGCAATGTGTGATGATGAAAAAGAAGTAATTAAGATAACACGACCAAGTAAATAATATTTACTTGTATTTTAATCAAAACTATGAAACTATAAATTGGTGGATCAATGTATTCATGAAAGGTAACAAATTACATGGGAAATGAACAATTTATACCAAAAGATTAAACAATAGTTCTTGCGTGTATACTTTGTTGCTTTTCGTAGCAACGTCTAATGCTATGGAGTTTTGATTCTCAAGGCTTCTAAACACACTTGTGAACCAATAATATAAATCTGATTACAATAACTACTTAAATCACACTAATCATTCACAAATAGAACATTGTGTGTTTTGTATCAATTGAAACTTAATCGAGCACGGAACGACACGAACAAGCCTTGAAATCAATCCACTTCAGCCCAAAACACTTCAAAGCACTGCACAACCAAGCTCGTACATCTCTTGCCTTCATAATCCAACGAATCAATAAAATAACAATAATGGATCATCATAATATTTTATTGACCATCTAGGCAAGGAAATCATGTGTAAATAAGCAAGAAATACTACTCATGCTTACTGAATAAGAATCAAGAATCAAATTACATAGGCAGAATGAAAGTAATGAGACATCAAACAAAGACGCAATCTGTGATCGATGAAAAAGAAGTCAAATCATGGTAACACGACCTAGCAAATACGAGTTATTTGTTTTTAGTCAAAACTATGAAACTACAAATTGTTGCTTCAAAGTATTCATCAAAGGTAACAAATTACATGGGAAATACACAATTATACCAAAACATTAAAAAACAGTAGTTCTTGCGTGATTACTTCGTTGCTTTTTGTAGCAACATCGAATGCCATGGATTTGATTCTCAAGGCTTCCAAACACACTTGTGAACCAATAATATAAACCTGATTACAGCAACTACTTAAATTACACTAATCAGTCACACATAGAACATTGTATGTTTTGTATCAATCGAAACTAAAACTGAACACGAAACGACACGAACAAGCCTTGGAATCAATCCACTTCTGCCTAAAACACTTCGAGAGCACTGCACAACCAAGTTCGCACATGTCTTGCCTTCACAATCTGACAAATCAATCAAAAATGACAATAGTGGATCATCATAATATTTTATCGACCATCTAGGCAAGGAAACCATGTGTAAATAAGTAAGAAAGTACTTGTGTTTATCTAAGAAAATCAAGAATCAAATTACATGTGCAGAATGAAAGTAATGAGACATCAAACAATGATGCAATGTGTGATTGATGCAAAAGAAGTCAAATCACGGTAACACGACCTAGTAAATAAAATTTACTTGTATTATAATCAATACTATGCAACTATAAATTGCTTCTTCAAAGTATTCATGAAAGGTAACAAACTACATGGGAAAAGAACAATTTATACCAAAACGTTAAACAACAATAGTTCTTGCATGGATACTTTGTTGCTTTTTGTAGCAATGTCCAATGCTATGGAGTTTTGATTCTCAAGGCTTCTAAGCACACTTGCGAACCAATAATATCAAATCTGATTACACCAATTACTTAAATCACACTAGTCATTCACAAATTGAACATTGCATGTGTTTGTATCAATCAACACCAAAACCAAACACAAAACAACATGAATGAGCCTTGAAATTAATCCACTTCTGCCCAAAACACTTCAAGAGCATTGCACAACCAAGTTTGCACATCTCTTGCCTTCACAATCCACCAAATTAATCAAAATGACAATAGTGGATCAATATATAACTTTATTGACCATCTAGGCAAGGAAACCAGGTGTAAAAACAGCAAGAAAGTACTCGTGTTTACTGAATAAGAATTGAGAATCAAATTACACATGCGGAATGAAAGAAATGAGAGTCACACAAAGACGCAATGTGTGACAACCAACCTCTAGGTCATAACTCTAACCTTACTGAACTACATCTTTTCCCATTCTACTAATATTATTGCTAACTATCATTTACACTATTCTCTCCTCCATGCTAATTGATTCTATACTTTTGTCTTAAATGATCCTTTTGAGATGATGCATGAGGCTGACCGCATTTGTTTATGCGGATGACGTGTACGTCACCCGCATTTCCTCCATGTTCTATCGCATTTGGCAATGCAGACGGGAACATTTGGTATTGCGGACGAGAATTCCAGCCGCATTTGTTAATGCGGATGAGCAAGATCAATTGCATTCGGCAAATGCGGATGGGCCTTATCAGCCTCATTTCACCTTGTCATGATTTTTATTATTTTTTCCACTTATGTTCTGTGATGATTTTTGGTGAGTTCAAGCTTTAGTTACGGAAACCCTAGTGTCCTAGAAAAGTTAATTAGTCACCCTTGCAAAAATTTATGTCATAGTTGAAACAATTAAATTGTGTGTGCCTACACACTTAATTTTCGGTTAATGCATGTATGATCATGCACGGGAGACACCAACTAACTAATCTATACCACCTAAATTACTACCCAATACTACAATATATTAATTACCATAAAATTTAAATCAGATGACCCATAAGAGGCCAAAATTGGCCGCCCCACTCTCCACCAATCCTTTCTCTTCTACACCACCACCCCTTCCACCCACTCTCCATTCATGCAACACTTCACTATACACTCCATCTCTCTTCTCTTAATTTCGAATTCTCTCCCAACACACACACACACACACGTTTTCTCTCTAATCTCAGCCACATTCGAAGAACACTAACAACTCTACCATTGGCCAAAGCTCAAACCGCAAAAGTGAAGTTTTGTGTGCTTTTGGTGTACTGTTCCTACGAGTTCAACCATCTCCAGCCTTGTTCGAGATTCACCAGCTTTGTCCAAGGGTTTCCAGGTCATCCTCGACTAGCTACACACTCCAAACTGCGGGTTACACCAAGTGTAAGGTTCATGTCACCCAGTTTGATCATTTTATGTGTTTGTCTTCGTTGTTCATTCAAAATCTTACCATTTGCTGCTATCACCTTGTTCCTAAAGAGCTTTTCACGTTCTTAAAGGTATCTTACTTTTAATACATGTCATTCTATAGGTGTAAAACGGTTTACACCTAGAAAACCCTCTTTTTGGGTGTATTTACACCATCCGACTTGCACATCTTGTAATCTTATTATGCTAAGCATGTAACCTTCTCAAAACCAGTTTTCTAACATTATAATAACCTGATTTTAAACTTACAAAAGGTTTGGGTAATGTTTAATCATAAGTTATAGCGTTTAACGTATGTGTAATGGGTGAAAATGGTGTAATCACTATGTTTCCATCTTGTTCTTACAGTGCATGTTGAACCCGTGGTTAAACATGATATTTCAGTAGGTTTTGGATAATTTTAGGTGTATAATGAGTGTAATGGCTGAAGATAATAATGTCATATACTTATAAGCAATTTGGTTATATTCGAGGACCCGAAGGTGGTAAAATGACTTAAAAACAAGAAAACATGGATTTTAACCATCTTAAAAAGTATTCCAGGCTCCAAAAGGGTTAACAAAGTATTTGGATTGGATTTGTTGAATAAATGATCAAAGAATGGATTAATGGGATTTTTAGTTAAAAATGCGTTTTAACGGGTTAAACCAAAAATGTGGACTTCACCTAAGAAGAGCTTGTAAACATTTTGAGCATAGTAAAAACTTATAAAAGGTATTTAAAATAATATTAATGAATCTAAGACTAATATCATGGAAATCAAACTTTAGGGTAGCAATTGTAAATTTTGAAAGCTTGGAGGACTAAACTACAAATTTTGCTAACTTCAATAAATCGACCTTTTAAACTAAGAATCATTTAAAAGACTCAACAAATTATATAGGTGATTTAACATGGCAAATCATGTATTCTTCCCCCTACAAAACCCTAACTTACTATAAAAAGAAACTTTTTATATAAAACTTAGCATTCAAAGCTATTGACATTAACCTCATGACACACCTAATGCATTATGATAACCCTAGAATTAGAGGATTAACACTTAAATATTATGATAGGGTGCTAGACTTGAGACTTTCCCTCGCACACAAAGAGACCCCTTTTTGCTTAAAATTTCAAGGTGAGTTTAACTCTTTCCTTTTTTTACTATTGTATTGGGATAAAGAATGCTCTGTTTAAATTCAACTATTTTGGTGCTATATTGTGATGCTATATGTTATGGTTATGTTGAGACCTGCTGATACTTGTATCACAGTCATTAATTCTTTTGTGAACCGCTTGTTTATATGGGTAGATCTACTTGGGGAATCCCCCACACACAGGGCCTTCCATGATGAACGGGAAGGGTACCACACTAAGATCCTGCGGGGTCGTTTGTGGCATGTAACAGGTTTTATAAAATACTATGGTGGACCATCTGGTAGGTACGGTCCACTGGTTTGAGCCTTATTTCTCCCTAAGGGGATTTAACCAATAACATAATTTTTGAAGAGGCTAGTCGAGGCTGAGTGCAGGGTTGATTGTGATCCCTACAATGATGACACTATGACTTTTAAATAAGTGTGGATTCTAATGAATCCTTGGTTTTAAAATTTAAGCACTTGAATTCACCAAATTTTTAGTTGACACAAATTTCTTTTTGAGCATGTGTCAGGTAATCCATGATTGGTGTCTAGCTGTTATAGAAGACTTTGACCTAGCACCATGACCATGGCATTGGCTTGTTCATGTTTTGGAATATTTGAACAATTTACAATTATTGATGTTGGAAACAATTTGTAATGATGTCGTACGTACTCTTTTCATGTGAGGGCTAGATCTGTTTCTAGCCCACGTTCATTTTAAACTTTTAAATGCCATGTGATGTTCTCTCCTTTTGTTCTCTTATGATGGTTTGTTTCCACTTCCATATGTATTGCTAGTCTTTGACGTCCCACCCTACCTGGGCCCCGGTGTGACAGATTGGTACCATAGCCAAATGTTGTAGAAAAGTCAAGAATACCATAGTAGACCCTAGGCTACAACCCTCATACCTTAGGACCACCCTTATGGCAAGTGTTAGGATAATCGGGTTGGGTAATTGATGATTACACTTGATCAACGTAATCATGAATTTACCGGACGCGCTCTGTTTGAAATTTATGATTTCTAAAATTTTCTTTGTGTGGTATAAGAGAGTTATTTATTTTTTATTTGACAACACTATTGATGTTTCATACTATTATTGACGCTATTGATCACTGATTCTACTGCCATCACTACTATAAGTAGTGTTACTACTACCTATCTTATTGTTATCATGAGCTATGAGAAACCAAATTACTCATGATGATTTTACAGGTTATTTGAGGCTATGGCAGGAAAAGGTAAGGCACCAGCTCACCCAGTTCATGAGACTACTTCGATCGGAAGCAGTTTAAGGATCACACCACGGACGAAATATGAGGCTTACCTCAAGAGGTGTGGACACCCCGGGTTTTTATCTGTGACCTCGGATGATTCGGAGCCTTGAGAAGACTCCACTTCGACATCCCCAGCCAGAAGCCAAACGTGCTCCAACTCACCGCATGTCGTTGCACCCACTCACTCACCTCTACCTCCTATCAGGGGATAGGGGTGCACAGACTGTTACCCGCCCATGGAAGAATGTTAAGCCGGGAACTTTAGTTTCTTTCAGGATGCCTCCTCCTCCGCCTCCACTGGTTAGAGACTAATACCAGCCCCACAGCCATTTGACCCACCCTGACACCAAACGTGTGACGAGCACTGGATGCCATCTAGGCACATCACGTATGAACACCCTAGAGTACTAGCTGGTGACCGCTACTCCCAGTCTAGCCACTAGGCAATGGTGCAGGTCCCTCTGACGTGCATTGTACGAGATTTGGAAGACCATCCGTCGTCATGAGCTGACTCTTCAGCACGCCACTCGGACCTTACAATCTGCCCAGTTTTAGGCCATGATGGCTTCACATGGGGTATAACGATTGGAGCAAGAGCAGAAAAATAAGAATGTATAGTGGTTAGGATGGTTGAAAAAGAAGTGGATATGAAGGCCTGGTGGGAAATGGGACTATCTGTCTCTGAGACAATTGAAGGAAATAATTTCTATTATTAACTGATACTATTATTTTTTTTATGGAGTAATGGTACCTTCCAAGTTGTAAACCATGACATCTACTTTATTTTAATCTCTATGATGGATGTCTTTTGGTTGTTAAGAAACTATTGCTATCCGATACTAACCTTGCAGGGTGAATTGATATGGGGTATGTAACTCCGCAAGCTTGAGGGAAACAATTTGGTTGCTCGAGAATAAACTCCCCACCATGCTTAATGAAACTATCAACTATGTCATGTTGTTTATATAATATGATTTTGTGCAATTGTTGGTGTGACCTTTAGGCAATCAATGTGTCCGGATATAGAAACCCATTATATGATGCTATATGAGTTGTTTGTCTTGAAATTAGAATGCTGCCAAGAAGAGGAGCCCGTGTGGGTAGGAGAGGAACAGGCAGAGGCCCCTGCGAGAAGCCTGGACAAGAAGGAAATCGATCACCCACCCCGCTAGTAATCAATAACCCGGAAAGCGATGAAAGAATCGCAAAAATTGTGGCGCAACAAATCGCTAACGCCATACCCACCATCATTGCCTAAATCAATACGAATCGGGATAATGCCACTGGAAATGCGGAAGATCACCAGGATGATGCCGATGGAATCCAAACCGGGTGCTCATACAAGATGTTTATGGCTTGCAAACCCAAAGATTTCTATGGCACCGAGGGTGTTATCGAGACTTACCGCTGGATGGACGAGATCGAGGCAGTACTAGACATAAGAGAGTGCAAGATGGAGCACATGGTGAATTCGCCTCCCAATCACTAAAGGGATCAGTGCTTGAATGGTGGAAAACCATCATTCAGCCCTGAGAAGAAATTCTACGGGCCATATGAGTTGGTCCGAGTTTAGAGAGTTGATGATCAACAAAAATGTTTGATCAACCAACTGGAGAAACTGGAATCTGAGTTCTTAGGCCTAGAGATGAAAGGGCCCAACTACACCGAGTACATCAACCGGTTCCTAGTCCTATCTAGACTAGTGCCCCACTTGGTGACACCAGAAGCCAAAGGTGTAGCCCGATTTATCTGGGGGTTATATCCTAGGGTTCGAGGGATGGTCTGATCTTCCAGGCCTACAACCCTACAATCCGTGGTGGATCTCACTAGCAGCCTAACTGATGACCTGATTAGGGCTGGATAGACAGAGTAGGGAAGAGCTGAGGAAAGGAAGAAAAATGGGTTGATGCCAAGAAGGCGGTGGGGAACAACAGTGGTTCAAGCAGGAAGGCAAGTGAAGGTGTGAGGCGTGACGATCAAGGTGGAAGGGCAAGAAGGCTGTATGTAGGCACAAACCCTTATTGCAACAAATGTAAGTTGCACCATCAAGGGGAGTGCACCCAATGCCTTTTTTTAGGTGCACACGAATCGGCCACTTGATCAAGGATTGCACTTTCAAGCCGGGTAAGCAGTGTTATGAATGTGGAGACCCGGGGCACATGAGGAATAAGTGCCCCAAGCTGGCAAGGGACAAGGATGAAAGCCTAACAAGCCTAAGGGACGCACTTTTGTGATGGGACCAGCTAATGCTCGCAAGGAACCCGACGTGGTCAATGGTACGTTCCTTATAAACAACCATCCTGCTACCGTACTCTTTGATACTAGAGCAACTGCTAGTTTTGTCTCTAGTGCTTTTAGGCCTTTGATTAACTTGAATGCGTATAGCCTGACTGATCCGTTTACAGTGGAATTAGCCAACGGTAACATTACAAAAACTAATGAAGTCATCAAGGATTGTTCAATGAATCTAAAAGGTAGCACTTTTAAGATTAACCTAATGCCTATTAAGCTAGGAGGATTCGATGTGGTTGTTTGTATGGATTGGCTGGCTTAGCATAGAGTCGAAATCGTCTGTGAGGAACACCTGCTTAGGATACCATTGAACAACGGGAGAGTACTAGTGATTCATGGCGAAGGAAGTGACACACTATGCCTTATGATATCCCATATGAAAGCTACCAAGAGCCTTGAAAAGGACGTCTAGCTTTCATAATCTACGTAATGAAAGCAAAAGAGGAGAAGAAGATTAAGGATATTCTAGTAGTTTTTGAATATCCAGAACACTTCCTGAGGATCTACCGGGACTCCCTCTCACCACCAAGTTGAGTTTCAGATAGACCTACTGCTTGGTGTTGCAACAGTAGCTAAGGCACTATATCCTCGCCCCTCCCGAGATGAAGGAACTATTGCTACAAATCCAAGAACTACTAGACAAGGATTTATTCGATCAAGTGTTTTCTCCATGGGGTGCACCGGTCCTATTTGTGAAGAAGAAGGATGGAACCCTATGGATGTGTATTGATTACCAGGAGCTAAACAAGCTGACGATAAAGAATTGATATCCCCCTTCCAAGGATTGATGACCTATTCGATCAATTTCAGGGAGCTGGCTACTTTTCTAAAATAGATCTAAGATCGGGATACCATCAGCGGAAGATAAGTGAAGAAGACATACCCAAAACGGCTTCCAGGACGAGATACGGATATTATGAGTATCTAGTCATGCCCTTGGACTGACTAACGCACCAGTGGCATTTATGTATCTCATGAACCGTGAATGTCACCCGTATCTTGACAAGTTCGTGATCGTGTTCATCAACGACATCCTGATCTTCTCTTGTAGAAAGAAGAGAATGAGGAACACCTCAGGCTAATTCTCGAGCTCCTAAAAAATGTACAATTATATTCCAAGTTCTCAAAATGTGAATTCTGGATGCGGGAGATCCAATTTTTAGGGCATGTGGTAAATAAAAATGGAATTCAAGTAGACCGTTCAAAGATTGAGGTGATTAAGGACTGGAAAATTCCTGAAACTCCTACCGAGATAAGGCAATTCCTTGGATTAGCTGGATGCTACCAAAGGTTTATTAAAGACTTCTCGTGCATTGTGCAACCATTGACTGCTTTGACAAAGAAGAACACAACCTTTGTGTGGGAACGAGAGCTTAATGAAGCATTCCAAACACTCAAGGAAAAATTGTGTAGTGCACCTATCCTCACTCTCCCAGAAGGAATTGAGGATTTTGTGGTCTATTGCGACACCTCGCGCCAAGGACTAGAATGTGTGCTAATGCAATGCAACAAAGTAATCGCTTATGCATCGAGATTGTTAAACGATCATGAGAACAACTACACAACGCATGATTTAGAATTGGGCGCCGTGGTGTTTGCACTTAAAATATGGAGGCATTATCTCTATGTCACGAAGTGCATTATTTACACTGACTATAGGAGTTTGTAGCACATTCTGGATCAAAAGATGCTAAACATGCACCAACAAAGATGGGTCGAGTTACTAAGTGACTATGAATGTGAGATACGCTACCAACCTGGTAAGGCCAATGTAGTGGCTGATGCCTTAAGCCGGAAAGAAAGGGGAAACCCCTTACGTGTTCGTGCTTTAAGGATGTGTGTGTACACCGACCTTATCGCCAGACTAAAGAAAGCACAAGGCAAACCGTTGAAGGAAGATAAGCTAGCAGGGGAAACATTGACATGAATGGAGAAACGTTTAAAGCTGAATAGCTATGGTACATATAAATATGAAGGGAGAACATGGGTACAAAAGCACGGGGGATTAGAGAGGTGATCCTCGATGACGCCACAAGTCTAGGTACTCGATTCACCCCAGAAGTGACAAGATGTACCATGATCTAAAGGCCTTATTCTGGTGGCCTGGAATCAAGAAATCCATCGCCATTTATGTGAGCAAGTGTTTGACGTGTGCCATGGCGAAGGCCGAAAACTAGAAACCGTCAAGGACATTACAACAACCCGAAATTCCAGAATGGAAATGGGATAACGTCATAATGGATTTCGTCATAAAGCTACTCAAACCTTTAGAGGTCATGACGCCATTTGGGTAATATTGGACAGGTTAACCAAATCAGCTCACTTCTTACCGATTAGGGAAGACTACAACCTAACAAAACTGGCTCGGTTGTATATTGATGAAATAGTGACCATGCATGGTGTGTCTTTGTCAATCATCCAAGACCGTGAAAGTCGTTTCACCTCACGTTTCTAGAGATCACTCCAGCAAGCTTAGGGACTCTTTTAAATTTAAGCACTGCATACCACCCACAAACTAATGGCTAGAGCAAAAGAACTATTCAAACCCTGGAAAATATGCTAAGAGCTTGCGTGATTGACTTTGGCGGGAATTGGGACAACCATCTTCCTTTGGTAGAGTTCTCCTATAATAATAGTTACCACGCAAGTATCAAGGCAGCTCTGTATGAGGCCCTATATGGTAGGAAATGCCGATCACCATTGAATTGGAATGAGATTGGTGACAACCAAGTAATGGGTCCCGACATCGTGTTGGAAACCACAAATAAGATATTTAAAATTAAGGAGCGCTTGAGAGCAGCCAGGGATTGTCAAAAGAAATACGCTGACAGAAGACAAAAACCTTTAGAGTTTCAAGTGGGTGAAAAGGTAAGGTTGAAAGTGGGACCATGGAAAGGTACCATGAGGTTTGGAAAGAGAGGAAAACTAAGCCCAAGATACATTGGACCATTCGAGATACTAGCAAGAGTTGGACTCATGGCATATAAATTAAAGCTGCCATAGGAGTTGAGTTACATACATGACACCTTCCATGTGTCAAACCTGAAGAAGTGCCTGGTAGACAAGACCTTGGAGATACCATTGAGGGAAGTTAGGATAACCGATAAGTTGAACTTCATGGAAGAACCCATAGAGATCACTGACCGACTGGTCATGAAACTCAGATGAAGACGCATACCCAAGGTCAAAGTAAGATGGAATTGTAGGCGAGGACCTGAATTCACTTGGGAATGAGAAGATGAAATGAGAAAGAGCTACCCGTATCTCTTCAAACCCATGGTACTGAATCTGGGCGATGCTAAAATTTCGGGACGAAATCTCCTAAACGTGGAAGAATGTGACAACCGACCTCTAGGTCATAACTCTAACCTTACCGACCTGCATCTTTTCCCATTCTACTAATATTATTGCTAACTATCATTGATACTATTCTCTCCTCCGTGCTAATTGATTCTATACTTTTGTTTTAAATGATCCTTTTGAGATGATGCATGAGGCTAACCGCATTTGTTAATGCAGATGACGTGTACGTCACCCGCATTTCCTCCGTGTTCTACCACATTTGGTAATGCGGACGGGAAGTGTCAACCACGTTTGGTAATATGGATTAGAATTCCAGCCACATTTGTTAATGTGGACGAGCAAGATCAACCGCATTCAGTAAATGCGGATGGGTCTTATCAGCCGCATTTCACCTTGTCATGATTTTTATTATTTTTTTGACTTATGTTTTGTGATGATTTTTGGGGAGTTCAAGCTTTAGTTAGGAAAACCCTAGTGTCTCGGGAAGTTACTCAGTCACCCTTGCAAAAATTTATGCAATTATATTGTGTGTGCCTACACGCTTAATTTTCGGTTATGCATGTATGATCATGCACGAGAGACACCAACTAACTAAGCTATACCATCTAAATTACTAACCAATACTAAATAATATTAATTACCATAAAATTTAAATCATATGATCCACAAGAGGCCAAATCAGCCGTCCCACTCTCCACCATCCTTTCTCTTCTATACCACCACCCCTTCCACCCACTCTCCATTCATGCAACACTTCACTTCACCCCATACATTCCATCTTTATTTTATTAATTTTGAATTCTCTCCAGAAAACACAGACACACAAACTCACAGTTTTCTCTCTAATCTCTGCCACATTCGAAGAACACTAACAACTCTACCATCGGCCGAAGCTCAAACCTCAAAAGTGAAATTTTGTGTGCTTTTAGGTGTACGGTTCCTACGAGTTCAACCTTCTCCAGCCTTGTTCAAGATTCACCAGCTTTGTCCAAGGGTTTCCAGGCCATCCTCGATTAGTTACACACTCCAATCCAGGGTTTACCAAGTGTAAGCTTCATGTCACCCGGTTTGATCATTTTATGTGTTTGTCTTCGTTGTTCATTCAAAATCTTACCATTTTCATATCTAACAGAAACTTGCTGCTATCACCTTGTTCCTAAAGAGCTTTTCACGTTCTTGAAGGTATCTTACTTTTAATACATGTCATTCAATAGGTGTAACACGGTTTACACCTAGAAAACCCTCTTTTTGGGTGTATTTACCCCATCCGACTTGCACATCTTGTAATCTTCTTAAGCTAAGCATGTAACCTGCTCAAAACCAGTTTTCTAACATTATAATAACCTGATTTTAAAGTTACAAAAGGTTTGGGTAATGTTTAATCACAAGTTATAGCGTTTAACATATGTGTAATGGGTGAAAATGGTGTAATCACTATGTTTCCATCTTGTTCTTATGGTGCATGTTGAACCCATGGGTTAGACATGATATTTCAGTAGGTTTTGGATGATTTTAGGTGTATAATGAGATGTTAATGGCTGAATATAATAATGCCATAGACTTATAAGCAATTTGGTTCTATTCGGGGACCCGATATGTGGTAAAATGACTTAAAAAAAGAAAATATGGATTTTAACCATCTTAAAAAGTATTCCAGCCTCTAAAAGGGTTAATAAAGTATTTGGATGGGATATGTTTAATAAATGATCAAAGAATGCATTAATGGCATTTTTAGTTAAAAACGTGTTTTAACGGGTTAAACCTAAATATGGACTTTCACCTAAGAAGAGCTTGCAAAACATTTTTAGCACATTAAAAACTTATAAAAGTTATTTAAAATAATGTTTAATGAATCTAAGACTAATATCATGGAAATCAAACTTTGGGGTAGCAATTGTAATTTTGAAAGCTTGGAGGAGTAAACTGCAAATTTTGCTAACTTCAATAAATCGACCTTTTGAACTAAGAATCATTTAAAAGACTCAAACTAACTTATATAGGTGATTTAACATGGCAAATCATGTATTCTTCCCCCTAAGAACCCTAACCTACTATAAAAAGAAACTTTTTATATAAAACTTAGCAATTCAAAAGCAATTAAGAGATTAACCTCATGACACACCTAATGCATCACCATAACCCTAGAATTAGACGATTAACACTTAAATCTTAATAGGGTGCTAGACTTGAGACATTCCCCGCACACGAAGAGATCCCTTTTTGCTTGAAATCTCGAGGTGAGCTTAAGTGTTTCCCTTTTTTTACTATTGTTTTGGGATAAAGCATGCTCTATTTAAATTCAACTATTTTGGTGCTATGTTGTGATGCTATATGTTGTGGTTATGTTGAGACCTGCTCATACTTGTATCACAGTCATTAATTCTTTTGTGAATCGATTGTTTATATGGGTAGATCTGCTTGGGGATCCCCCACACAAAGTGCCTTCCGTGATGAACGGGAAGGTACCACACTAAGATCCTACGGGGTCGTTTGTGGCATGTACAGGTTTTATAAAATACTATGGTGGACCATCGGGCAGGTACGGTCCACTGGGTTGAGGCTCAGTTCTCCCCAAGGGGATTTAACCGATAACATAATTTTTGAAGAGGCTAGCTGGGACATCCGGTAATTTTCCATTACCAAACTCCGTTAGTTCCGTTGAGTCTTGCGTACACGTGTGGTAAGCACACACTACTTGTCATTTAACGTTGGTGACCTAATAATAATTAATAATGTTAAATTAATGATAATCTTACTAATTATGTGATTGTTGTGTTATGTTTATGTGTTTACACCATTTAAAGGTTCATTGTGGAAATTAATCGCGTAACGTGGAAACGTGTGTATTAATTTGTATGTGTTGTGTTTTACAAAAATAAAATATATAATTGTGAGTAGGAGTCTATATGCTTAATAACTTAGTTAAAAACACTTTACAAGAAGTTTAAAGTCTAATTTTTATAAAATACAAAACACAAGGGTTTAAATGGTAATTTTGCAAAATTTAATTAATCAAAACAAAACCCTAGCCCCCCCCCACACCCCATCGACCGCGACCTCACTCTCTACCCCTCTCTCTTTGCGATTTCAACCAAGAACAAGCAAGAAACCACTAGAATTGATCGATTTCAAGAATTAAAACAAGTTAGAATCATCAATACAAGCCATTACACGTTTAAAGGTTAGAACTTTACAAGTTTTGTGGAGTTTTCATGTTGGTCGAAACCCTAGGTTCAAATGGGTGGTTGTGATGTTGAATTATTGGTTATTTGATGATGTTAGTATGTTAGTTAGATGGTATACATGTTGTTTAAGGTTGATTATGCAAGAATGATACGTTTTTTATGAATTGATCATGAACTTTGATTCAAGATAAACCCTAATTCGAAATTGATGTGATTATGTGAGATTGATGATTGTATGATGAATGTATGATGGTTAGTAGGTTGTATGAATGTTAGGTTACATTGATCTTGCAAGAATTGATGAATTGAAGTTGGTGTTCATAGGTTACTAATACAGTAACTTTATTTTCATGATTTGATGATTTGATGATGGATTGATGTTGTTGATGTGTTTATGATGATGGTTAGGTGTTAGATTGTCGATATGAATGCTAGAAACCTTGGAATGGATGTTGTAGTTCATACCTTGCGAAAAGTGGAAACTTTTGTTGATGATGATTGATGGATTATGATGATTAGGTATTGCTGATCATGTCTAGATGTTGTTATGAGCTTGAAATGGTATATTGTGATGATTCATGAATACATTGGGTGTTTGATGTAGTTGAGATGTACTTTCCTAAAAGGGAAACTTTATTTGCTCAATGTTTGAAAGATTATAGTTTGAGCATGTTTGGGATATTAGGAGCATCTTAGTATGTTCATGGATGACTTCTAATGTGGTAGAATATGTTGATTTATTTGTATGGAATGCTTGGATGATCATGCGTGATGTATGGACTTTGATGATCATGTATGATGTTAAAGGTTGATTATTAATTAAGGCATCATGTTTGGGACTGTAATTGATTATTGTCATGTATGTTGAATGCAATGAACATGGTTAATGAATATGATTGTTATCATCATACATGCGTGCAAATCTAAGGCCCGTACTTAGTATGATTGGCAGGGTTTTGGATGTGAAGTCGTGAGTGGCTTCACATGGCATGTAGTGCGTGATTTGATCTTTGTGTGGCATGTTAGATATGTTATAACTAGTGGGCATGTTAATGTTTTAGATTCGCATGACTTGTATGATACTTGGTAGTATGATGATCTAAGTATTACACCTGGATAATGCAACATACATGTGATCCATTTGAATGTTAACCATGTATGATGTATGAGTATGCTTGCTTAAATGGTTTACAACACATAATGACACCAACGGGTCAAACAAGTTAGCTGGGTCAAACATGTCTGTTGTTATGAAACCCTAAGTCTTTGGTTGTAGTGTACTTAGGGCTCCACATGGTCTCTGTTTGCACATACTCATGTATTTATATGATCAAGGTAACCTCTCAAGGTTGTCTGTCTACTCTTTCTTTCAAGTAAACTCTACGTATACATTACGCATATCAGGTGAGTTCATGCCTCACTCTTTACTTAATCTCTTTTGGGGGAGATAGCATACCGGTAATTTACAAATGCTTTATATATTTAAGTTGTGTATAATATTAATATAGTGTTGTTTATCATGGAAAAGTACTCACACTT
Source organism: Flaveria trinervia (assembly GCA_025506515.1). NCBI lineage: Eukaryota > Viridiplantae > Streptophyta > Magnoliopsida > Asterales > Asteraceae > Flaveria > Flaveria trinervia. Next base: position 44,895,171 of record CM046455.1, on the reverse strand, counting down.
TCGAATTGTTAATATTGAATAGCGGGAAACTTGGGTAGTACTACTGGGTCTGACGAGCCCCACCTGTGTGACTCGAGGTCAACTGGGTGCAATTTGTCCTAATGAACATTGTCACGACCTGATGAGTCTTCACAGGAGGCAACAACTTATCACAGTCAACTTCAATTGCGAAATCATTATGAATTAATATTTATTGTTATAGACTAGCTATCTGTTACAATGCACTACTTATATCTCAATTGTTAAATTGTTTATATTTGAATATCACTCTTGAACTCACCACCATTGTGTTGACATTTTAGTATGCTATTCTCAGGTCGTTAACTTCGCTTGCCATTAGGAGCATTGCACGGGTTCATCATGCATATTAAGACTCCGTTTAAAAGACATCTTTGTTGGTTTCTATTTATTAATGTTTTCTCATTTGGTTTGGCGCGTGTTTTTCCATATTATACATTCATACACTTTGGGTTTCTTTACTTAAAAAACGCTTCCGCATGGTTTTAAAGTTTGAACTTTGGTTGATTTTATTTTGAATGTGGCATATAGTGTCATTCTAAGTAATTTTTGACTATGATCCTGGTTTTTTCACACGCCTCGTGGTAAAACTCTGCACGTAGATTTTGAGGGTGTGACAGATTGGTATGAGAGCCATTGGTTATAGGGAACTAGGTTGCATACACACTAGACTATAACCGCACACAGTTAGTTAGTTACATGTGCCTTATTTTCCTTTACTGTATACTTATTGGCATACACTCCACAGTTACTGGAGCGTGGCATCGTCATCGAGAGCTCCGAGTAAGCGACATGTATCACCTTCACGATCTCAATCCCCACCTCTCGCACATGTACCCGATAATGGACCCGACTGGCCACGACTAGCTTACCCTCGAGGGAGATTGATTGGGATCAACCTTTTGCATTGATAGAGCGTGACCCCTCACGAGACTAGAGTTTCTACCCCAGATTTGTTGATCATATTATGTATAGGGAGCGCGTACCTATCCCGAGGCCCAAGACTAGAAGTAACGCCGATCAACCAATCCCTTCACTCCCACGGACGGTGCAGTCCAATGAGCAACTAATTGCTGCATTGGTGGCTGCACTGGATACTGAGCAACAACGAGTCAGGCGACTCACGAGTGATGTTTGTACACTGCAGCATGAGGCATACAAACTAGACATCAAATGGATGAACTTAAGGACCAAAATGGGAAGACCCTAAATGGGTGTCACCACATGGAAGACGGTCTTATAGCACTTAGAGGACGCGTTACTGCTCGTGAACAGCAGGACGCAGTAGCCGATAATAGAATTGGTATCTTAGAAGCCCAATTGGTAGCGCTTCATGTTGCTATAGCTCCTGCTCCTGCAGCGGACTCGGAGGATGAGGATCCCGAGGAGGAACCCGAGGAGGAGGAACCGATGGAAGATGACAACGATGTGTCGGATATTGTCGATTGATTTCCTTTATGTGACTTGGACAATGTAGTGTTTCTCTCTTTTGAAACCTATATGGGAAGGGTTGTTTCCCCACCCGAACGACAAACTTAAATTTTGACATTGATGAATAAATTGTGACTCATTTACAATTTATTTAACTTGGTAATCATTTTTGTTATGAATGTTGTGGTTGTGATAATTCATTATTCCTTACTATTTACTGTACTTCAATGAGAAATGTGTTTGATGTTACTCATTATTGTATTTGTGAATGTAAAGTGAAAAATGGATGCCTGTGGACGTGGACGTGGTCGTGGGCGCGGACGTGGACGTGGCACTAGAGACCATGGCGGTGGCGCTATAAACATGACTCCTGCTGAATTAGCTGCCCTAATAAACGAGCATGTTCGGGCAGTGGTGGTTGCTGCCCCCGGGCCAGCCAGCAGGTAAACCATGATAGGAAGTTAAATCAAATATCCTGAATAACCGTATAGGATGTCTGATAAATGTTTATGTGTTAAAACAGGACCATCGGTGTGCACCTACAAGTCTTTTATGGATTGTAAACCACACACCTACAGCGGTAATAAAGGGGTTGTAGGACTGGTACGATGGTTTGAGAAGATAAGAGTCTGTTTTCTCCAAATGCAACTGCTCACCTGCTGATTAGGTGAAATATGCCACCGGGACTCTGGAAGGTGCCGCTCTGTCCTGGTGGAATGCGCAGGTCCAGATGCTACGACAAGCGATGGCAAATGGACTTCCCTGGGTTGAATTCAAAGAAATGATGACTGAGGAGTACTGTCCTCGTAATGAAGTGCAAAAGCAGGAGATGGAGTTCTTGCAACTTAAGTTGCACAATCAAGCCCTACACCACCAGAACCATGAACTAGCCACCTTATACCGGGGATAGTGAACGAAGTGCACAAGAGGTTGAGTATTACATATTGGATTAGTACCCGAAATTCAAAGCATGGTGACTGCTTCCAACCCGACCACTATTCAGCAAGCCATCCAATTAGCTCATAAGCTGACTGATCAAGCAGTGGAGCAAGGATGTTTACCTAAGCGGGGCACTGTGGCGAGCGTGCCCGACAACAAGAGGAAGTGGGATACTTCCAACAACAACAAATCACCATCATTTAGCGGTCAACCCCAATCTCAACAACAACAATAGCCAGTTCAGCAACAACGGAGGTTCGACAATAACCGCAACTTCAACCAGACGGCTTCAAATAATCAAGGACCCAGTGGTTATGCTGGTAGACATCCGAAGTGCACTCGGTGTAATTACCATCATGTGGGAAGGTGTGATAACTTCAAGTGTCAACGCTATGATAAGATTGGACATGATACTAAGGATTGTCGTGGTGAACTGTTAAGGAAGCCACAACAACCTCAGGAGACTCCCAAAGGTTGTTTTGAATGTGGGAAGGAAGGGCATTACAGGCGAAACTGCCCACAAGTGCAGAGGAATGGTAATGGCAATAACGGCAATGGCCACAACAACAACAACCACAATAACAACAACAATGGTTGCAATGGTACTAGTAATGGCAGCAACAAAGATGCAGCCAAAGGGAGATCCTTCGTCATTGGCTCAGGTGAGGCTCTAAATGACCCCACAACTGTTACTGGTAGGTTCTCTGTTAATGGTTGTTTTGCTACGGTACTATTCGATACTGGAGCTAATAGGAGTTTCGTGTCCTTAAAGTTTTGTAGTCTTTTAAGTGATATACCCTCCGCCTTAGAATCTAAATACACCGTAGAGTTAGCCGACGGTAAGCACATCCATGTAACGCATATCCTTAAGGATTGTAAGATAGAGCTTGCCGGTCATACTTTCGATCTTGATCTTATGCCTGTTATGCTGGGAGTTTTGATGTAGTGATAGGCATGGATTGGCTCTCTAGTAAGCAAGCGGAAGTCATATGCCATGAGAAGATCATACGGATTCCTGTTGGTGATGAATTCTTACAGTCAGAGTGATAGGAGTGGTGTTGTGATAGGCATCATCTCATACATGAAAGCTCAAAAGTTGTTACAAAAAAAACCGTTTGGCTATTCTAGCACTTGTAACGGATAAGCAAGTAGAAGAAAGAAGAATGGAGGACATTCCCATAGTGCGTGACTTTCCAGAGGTGTTTCCAGAGGATCTTCCTGGATTACCACCTCACCGCCAAGTGGAATTCCAATCGAGTTGACTCCCGCGCAGCCCCGATTGCTAGGGCACCTTATCGATTAGCACCGAACGAACTACAAGAGTTGTCATCACAACTCCAGGAGCTTTTAGATAAGGGCTTTCTTTGACCTAGCATATCACCTTGGGGAGCCCCTGTTCCTTTTGTTAAGAAGAAGGATGGCACATTCCGGATGTGCATCGATTATAGGGAGTTAAACAAAGTAACAGTCATGAACTGATACCCTTTACCTCATATCGACGACTTATTTGATCAGCTTCAGGGATCAAGCTATTATTCGAAAATTGACTTGAGATCCGGTTATCATCAACTTAGAGTTCGAGAAGAAGACATTCCCAAAACTACATTTCGTACTCGTTATGGTCATTATGAGTTCTTGGTCATGCCTTTTGGGTTGACTAATGCACCTGCTGTGTTCATGGACCTCATGAACCACGTGTGCAAACCCTATCTCGAGCAGTTCGTCATTGTGTTTATCGATGACGTACTGATATATACTAGGACGAAGGAGGATCATGAAGAGCACTTACGAATGATCTTAGAACTATTGAGGAATGAGCAGCTATATGCCAAATTCTCTAAGTGTGAATATGAGGAGTTGATATGAGGCAACGACGTTGGGTGGAGCTACTAAACGACTATGATTATGCTATCAAGTATCATCCAGGAAAGGCGAATGTGGTTGCTGATGCCTTAAGCCGAAAGGAAACAGCTAAACCCAGAAGGGTGTGAGCTTTACAGCTTACTATCAGTACTCAACTGCTCGAACAAGTTAAGGAGGCACAAGTAGAAGCCTTAAAAGCGGAAAATGTCAGTTCCGAGTCGTTAAGGGGAATGGATAAACAACTAGTGGTGAAAGAGGATGGAATTTGGTACTTCATGGATAGACTTTGGGTGCCTGTCTATAGAAATCTAAGGGATTTAGTTATGAGTGAGGCACACAAATCCAAGTATTCTATACATCCTGGATTCGAAAAGATGTACCATGACCTAAAGGCGCACTACTGGTGGCCTAACATGAAGGCGGATGTAGCTACGTATGTGAGCAAGTGTCTGACCTGCTCGAAAGTAAAGGTGGAATACCAAAAACCATCCAGACTGTTGCAAGAACCCAAAATACATATGTGGAAATCGGAACAACTCTCCATGGATTTTATTACCAAATTAACCCGGACTAATACCGGTTGTGACATGATATGGGTTTCATGGATCGGTTGACAATGTCTGCTCACTTCCTTTCAATTAAGGAATGGATAAAAGGAGAAATTAACTCGATTGTACCTTAAGAGATCGTTTTGAACACGGTGTACCGATCTCAATTATTTCTGACCGTGACGCTTGTTTCACGTCATCTGGCAATCATTGCAGAAATCTTTAGGTACACGATTAGATATGAGTACTGCTTATCATCCACAGACGGATGGCCAGAGTGAGCGCACCATACAGACATTGTAGGATATGCTACATGCTTGTGTGATTGACTTCAAGAATAACTAGGGAATTCACCTGCCATTGGTGGAGTTTTCTTATAACAACAGTTATCATACTAGCATACAGGCAACACCTTTCGTGGCGTTGTATGGGAGAAAATGTAGATCACCAGTTTGCTGGGCGAAAATTGGTGATAGTCAGCTAACAGGTCCCGAGTTAATTCATGAGATAACCGAGAAGATTATGCAGATACGAAACCGTATGGCTGCAGCACAAGACAGATAAAAGAGTTATGCTGATAGGAGACGAAAACCTTTAGAGTTTCAGGTTGGTGACAAGGTTTCGTTGAAGGTCTCACTATGGAAAGGCGTAGTTCGGTTTGGCAAGTGAGGGAAGCTAAATCCGAGGTACGTTGGACCATTTGAAATAGTGGAAAGAATAGGTCCAGTGGCCTATCGACTAGCCCTACCTGATTCGCTAAGTAGAATCCACAATGTATTTCACGTGTCGAATCTAAAGAAGTGCCTAACTCATGAAACAATGGTCGTACCACTAGAAGAAGTTCAAGTGGATGAACAATTACGCTTTATTGAAGAACCAGTCAAGGTGATGGACCATGAGGTAAAAACACTTAAGCAAAGCAAGATACCCATTGTCAAAATCCGTTGGAATTCGCGACGTGGACCGGAATTCACATGGGAACGAGAAGATCAAATGAAGCTTAAGTACCCTTAACTATTCAAAAAGATGATGCCAGCAGACGAAGGTATTGATTTAAATTTCGGGATGAAATTTCTTTCAACATAGGGATGATGTGACAACTCATCCAAAACTCACTCAATTTTGGTTTCTGTGTGCCAATGCAGTAGACCAGTAATGGAACACTCTCACCATGTAACGCAATTTTCGGGACGAAAATTCTTTCAACATGGGGATAATGTGACATCCGGTAATTTTCCGTTACCAACTCTGTTAGTTCGTTGAGTCTTGCATACACGTGTCGTAAGCACACACTAGTTGTCGTTTAATGTTGGTGACCGAATAATAATTACAATGTTAAATTAATGATAATCTAACTAATTATGTGATTGTTGTGTTATGTTTATGTGTTTACACAATTTAAAGGTTCATTGTGGAAATTATTCGCGTAACGTGGAAACGTGTGTATTAATTCGTATGTGTTGTTTTTTATAAAAATAAAATATATAATTGTGACTAGGAGTCTATATGCTTAATAACTTAGTTAAAAACACTTTACAAGAAGTGTAAAGTCTAATTTTATAAAATACAAAACACAAGGGTTTAAATGGTAATTACAAAAATTTAATTAATCAAAACAAAACCCTAGCCCCCTCACACCCCATCGGCCGCGACCTTACTCTCTACCCCTCTCTTTGCGATTACGACCAAGAACAAGCAAGAAACCACTAGAATTGATTGATTTCGAGGATTACAACAAGTTAGAGTCATCAAATCAAGCCATTACATGTTTAAAGGTTAGAAATTTACAAGTATTGACGAGTTTTCATGTTGGCCGAAACCCTAGGTTCGAATGGATGGTTATGATGTTAATTTATTGGTTATTTGATGATGTTAGTATGTTAGTTAGATAGTATACATGTTGTTTAACGTTGATTATGCAAGAATGATAAGTTTTTGATGAATTGATCATGAACTTTGATTCAAGATAAACCCTAATTCGAAATTGATGTGATTATATGAGATTGATGATTGTATGATGAATGTATGATGGTTAGTAGGTTGTATGAATGTTAGGTTACATTGATCATGCAAAAATTTGATGATTGAAGTTGGTGTTCATAGGTTACTAATAATAGTAACTTTATTTTCATGATTTGATGATTTGATGATTTGATGATGGATTGATGTTGTTGATGCGTTTATGATGATGGTTAGGTGTTAGATTGTTGATATGAATGCTAGAAACCTTGGAATGGATGTTGTAGTTCATACCTTGCGAAAAGTGGATGATTGATGGATTATGATGATTACGTATTGCTGATCATGTCTAGATGTTGTTATGAGCTTGAAATGGTATATTGTGATGAATTCATGAATACATTGGGTGTTTGATGTAGTTGAGATGTACTTTCCTAAAAGGGAAACTTTATTTGCTCAATGTTTGAAAGATTATAGTTTGAGCATGTTTGGGATATTAGGAGCATGTTAGTATGTTCATGGATGTCTTCTAATGTGGTAGAATAGTTGATTTATTTGTATGGAATGCTTGGATGATCACGCGTGGTGTATGGACTTTGATGATCATGTATGATGTTAAAGGTTGATTATTAATTAAGGCATCATGTTTTGGACTGTAAATTGATTATTGTGATGTATGTTGAATGCAATGAACATGGTTAATGAATATGATTGTGATCATCATAGATGCCTGTAGGATCGGTGTTTGTCACTTAAACATAAAGTTTTTCTCTCAAACTCACCTAGAATCACACTCGGGTATGATAAGAATCAATAAGAGTTGATCACAATATAGAAAGTAACTAAGAACACAGAAATATAATTTTGAAGATACTTTTATATATTGATTATCAACTCAAAATACAAGACTCTTACAAGCAGAAGATGATCTGTGTCTCAATGAGTTACAAGGAGATCCTATATATAATACTATCTACTGCCGGATATACTTTGATACCAGCTGGAATCCTTTAGCTAAAGCCTATACTACAAGACTATAGTTTAAGGTATCTCGGATAAAGTGTTATCTGAGATTTGGTAGTCAGGACATGTCCCTGACTTACCTTTGTCACCAACTAAAGTTGGTAACATGTACTATCATGAAAAGGTAAACAGTGGAATAAGTATGGTCAACAACATGACTCTTTGGGAAGAAGCCATGTCTGCAGTGGAGTGTCAGAGACCATACTTGTGTCCACTGGTTATAGCAGTGTCTTCCGAAGGTTAAATGGCTTCGAAAGAGTAAGTACTTGCGAAGCCACTTTATACTTCGGAAGAGGCTGCTTCTTCCAAGGCTTGGAGACTTCTTCTTTTCATCATACTTCAGAAGTGGTCTTCACTTTATTCTTCTAAGTCATGAACTTCGGAAGTATGCATTTGTCTTCGGAAGTAGAGTTCTGTCTTCGGAAGTTGGACTTTCCCTTTGTCTTCGGAAGAACTCTACAACCTGCGAAAGGTCCATGATAAGCTTCGGAAGCCTTTGCATGCAGCACCAAAATAACTTAAGTGATATTGTTTTGGTTGCATTAGCCTTTTTCTTGATCCAACAAACTCCCCTAGGCTGATGCTACCAAAATTCACTTATCTCGACTTCTCAAAGCTTTCAGCACCAAGGAGAGTAAGTATTTGTCTGTCTCCTTGTTCTTCCCTGATGTGGTGCTGAGAAGCTTGTACAGATCCTTGGTAGACAGGAAATCTAGTCTGTCACCTTGGATAACATGTACCCTTTGTTGTTGCCCTCTGAAAAGAGTTAATTGATGGGAACTGTATTCATATTCCCATCAAACTATAGGTTCCAATTCAGGACCTTCCACCATCTGTAGAAAGGCAGCACCTTTAGTGGGAGATCTTTCCTTGTCTTCCTATCTTCTCAACTTCAACTCTTCTTCAATCTTTGCCTTTGCAGTTAACTTAGCTAGATGAAGATTGCTGAGATGATTTCTGATGAGTGCAGCAGTTTCAGAGTTGAAGAGGTTGGAGAATGACTTCTCTGCTAACTCAGCAATGTCGAATCTGCTGGAGTGTAACAGAGAGGTTGCATTGAGTCTGTTGATTTCACCATTCTCTCTTTCCACAACAAAGTTGTGAGAAGGTTCATCAAACCTCCACTAGATTATCTTCCTTCTAGGCACAAGAGACTAACTAGGAATCTTATCCTCTTTTCTTGTATCTAACAGAGTCACCAGTTTTGTTCTGAGCTTCTTTTCTTCCTCATTTAAAGAGTCTGAATTGAGGCCCAAAAGTCTTGCAGCCTGGTCCAAAGTTCCTCTAGTAAAATCAAGGAATCTGTCTCTTGTGAGGGAACTTGAAGATCCGTCTACATAGGTGATGTGAATAGAGTCTTCTACACAAGAGACTTCGCTCAAAGTAGTGCAATTGGTGAGCTTTATCTTGATTGCCTTAAACTCCTCAAAGGAGAGATGTTGAGAAGGCTGAAGGGATGGTTTGGATGGTAATTGGGCAGGTTTAGGTTCAGAGGTTCTGGATAGTGTTTTGGGTTGGATAATGGGAAGTTTAGGTGGTTGAGGAGAGGGAGAAGGTGTGGGTAGTGATGTGGGTTCAAGGGTGAAAGGTTCAGGTTGTGGTTGGGTAGAAGTAGTGATGGTCATACCTTTTACCCTTCTATACATCTCTTTCCTTTTCCCCATCCGGATGTCAGCCTTAATTTCACTGACAATCTGTTGGAGTGTCCTTTCAGACATAGGACCCCCTGCCTACCAGAGAAGCCATGAGCCTCAAGATAGTCCTTCATACATGCTTTCTCAATGAGCTTCTTGGAGGCAGTGACCCTAGCCTCTTCTTCCTTCTTCTTCTTCTCTCTAGCCTTTTCTTTTGTAGTCTTCTTCCTTTCTTTCTCCATTTGATCCTGCTCTTTGTTGTAGAGCTAGAGGATTGTATCATCATTGTGTGGAGAGAGTTCTTGAAGATCAAAGCCTCTGGAGAGTAGGAAGTTTATCCTGTCTCTCCTCAGCTGCAATGCAGCCTTCTTCTGTTTCTCTTCCTCTACCTCTAAGGCCAACCTAGCTTCTTCTTCAAGTCTCAGCCTGGTTGCCTTCTCAAGATCCACCAACTCCTCTAGTGGTAGCAGGAGTGTTTCTTTATTGGCAGCTCCTATTTCAATGAGTTGGTCAATGATCTGCTCTCTTTTTTTATTGATGACAACCTCCTGATTGGAAGCACTATTTTTGTACTGGCAGCTAGCAACTTCTCAGTCTGAAGTCTTCCTTTCTTCTTCAGTTTCTCAATCTTCCCCTCTTCCTGAAGCTCTTCCGCAGTCATCTTCCTTTTTCCTTTGTCTTTTGAAGATCCTGACTGTGGTGGTTCTTGGAGAGAGGTTTCTGATTATGAGAGAGTCAGAGATGGTGTCTGAGATGGAGGTGCAGTTGGAAAGTCATCATTGCTCACCTCAGATGCCATTTCCAGGATAGCATCTGTGAGGATCAGTTCCTCGGACATTTTGAACAGTCCTTCAACAGCTTCCATTTTAGCTTCGGAAGATTCAACTTGTTCTTCCGAGGATTTAACTTCAGCTTCCGAAGTTGAATCCCAACTGTTTTAGTTGCTGGGCCATCAGTTCTCATTTCCCCTTTAAATTGAAACTTAGGTTCCATGAGAACTTTAGGTTTACCAACTTCTTCCACAGTGGTAGAAGGTGCAGTCAGCCTTTGAAGCTCTTCTGCTCCAAAGTAGATCATTGCAGCATCATGGCTTAGCTGCTCAAAGGAAGATCTTAACAGAAACTTGGTGAAGAGCCTGTAGAGATCACTGAGCATCCTTGGATCAATCTGAAGAGTGACTTGAGATGTTCAGTCATGAAAAGAAGATATTGAAGTAGAAGGCCGGCTTTGTGGTTCCTTATGTGTTTGTCTTTGAACATTCTCCCCCTTTTTGGTAGCATCATCTTGAGAGCTAGATGAGATCAGGAGGAAGTGAGTAAGACCTAAATAGGTACATGCCTAACAGACCTCTCTATCTGTTTCTCGGCTAGTTGAGCCTTGAGATTGTCAATCTCAAGTTGCTGAGTGGCAGACCTTGCCTCTAAAGTCCTAACGAGAGATTCCAGGTTTGAGACTTTAGAAAGAACATCTTGAATGAGGAGTTGCATGCTTCCCTCATCTTCTTTCGAAGAATCACGGGGAGATGAGGTAACATACCTAGTATGTTCAGTATCCTACCAGATGTGGTTTCTTGCACCCTGGTTTCCCATGCTCAATGATGTCTCTTTCAGAGTCATCAAAGGGCTCGGTTGCCGTAGATTCAGTCTCTGAGAAATGTTACCACTGTCCCCAAACCCTTTTGTAGTGGCAGCTGAATCTACATGAGTCCCCTCCACATCAGTGGGACTCACCTCAATTGTTGGTTGCTGATGGGGGCTAGAGATAATGGATTTCTCTAGGCTCTGTTGATCTTGAAGGGTGTTGTAGATCAACTTCATTGCCATGGAGAGATGTTATCTCTTCATCAATTTTAAACAGAAGGTCAGTGAAAGATAGGGAGGGTTATCCTACCACCCGGGACTTTGGTCAATGTCTACAGGCATTGAGCCTCTGGTGGGGTTGTCCCTTGTTGGTATCTCAATAGAGTGTAATTACTTATTCCGAGGGCTGCTGGTTTGGGTGTCGGGCTCATGGGTTTGAGACTGAGGAGACTCAGAACCCAATTGAGGTCAAAAGAGAAGGATGGAGAGACCTTTGACTGAGTGGAGCCCATGTTTCATTCTAGTCTTTTTGGATTAAACAGGAGGGGCTTGTTCAATCAGAGTAGATTGAACAAGGTTCATTTAGGGCGTCTCTGATATGTAATAATGATGGGTGGAGATTGTAGGATTTGCATTGAGGTGGAGGTTGCTAGTGTGGGTTCATCGCCTGTGGGGTGAACAGGATGTCACCTGCGCTCAATCATACCTGGAAAAGTGCAGTATCTCTTCTAGTGAAGTTGGTGGACATTATTTTCAAAGTCTTGAAGATGGCTGGCCTCATTTAAGGAGCAGTCAGAGCAGCTGCACAGACAAGCTTGCTCTAGTCCAGCTCGCAGTTGATTATGTGCGGGAGAAACTGGGATACATGAAGAATGTGTCCTTTTAAAGATTTCCCATGAGGTTAATCAGCATAAATCTTGAATAGTTGAAGCGGAGGCTTTTCACCAACCCATGAACTAGGCACCCAAGTTCATATGGGATTTGATCCCACCCCCCAGATTTATTTGACAAGCAGTGAAGAACCACATGTAGCAGGAACTTCCATTTGTAAAGAATTTAATTTTGTACAGTTGACCTGCTAACGTCTCCACCATATCCCATTGGAGGTAAGTATTGTCCAAATCTGCTTTGGGAATTCCGTTGGAGTGCCCTCATCATGAAGCTCTAGATGCTCCCTGATGATCTGTTCAGAAATGGCCAACTCCTGGCCACAGATGCTCGATCGAATGACACGAACCCCATTTAGGGTTTCAATCTGGCCATTTGCCCAAAATTCAGACATATGGCTTGAGTAATTGTGGGTTTACAGTCAGAGCGGTGTCGTAAGAAGATTGGGTTAGAAAGGAGATGATGTCTGAGAAGTCAACATCTCTTGAAGAATCAAGAAGCGCGACTTGGTTGTGTTGAGGTTGAATGCCATTTGGAAAGTGAAAGGGGATGATTTGAGCTGGGGTAAAGTTGTTAGTCGAGAGGAGAAATTTCTAGGGTAGTAAATTTGTAAGTAAGAAAGAATTGAGTAGTCGAGATATTTAAAAGATTATGGAAAGGCGGTAATGGGGGTAAGGATAAGGTGATGTGATGGTTTAGTGGATGAAATAACAGTGGTGGTAAGGTTAAAATCAGTCAAATAATCCGACATTAACAAAATCTTTGCTTTTTACAATGTGGGGCCCAAGAAATTTATGTTACACAGTAAAATCTCTCTTCCGAGTGTAAAACATTTCCGAAGGTAACTTGTCTTCCGAAGGCAAATCTTACTTCCGAAGCCAAAACTTTGCTTCTGAAGGTTAGAATTGCTTCCGAATAGAGAATTTGTAAGTTTCGGAAGTAGATCTGATATACAATCAATCACCTCTTCCGAAGCCAAAAATTCTTCCGAAGCCAAAATTCTTCCGAGAAGAAAGTTATCCTTTGAGAAATTTTGCTTCGGAAGATATGAGAAAAAATTTTGCTTCGGAAGATATGAGAGAAGAAAGTCTTCCGAAGGTTAATTTCTCTTCGGAAGGAATTTACACTTAGAAAATTTCAGAGAGAATTTCTTGTAACAGGGCTTAAATTATATTGACACAAGACTTACATATTAAAAAGTTTTCAAAAGAGATCAAATTAATCAATGTTTATCATCCCAATAGCTATTATAAGATACTTGAACCTTTGTTCCTCAAAAGCTTTGGTAAACAGATCAGCATATTGTTCATTTGAATCAACTTTGATTAACTTGATTAGATTTTTCTCATGAATATCTCTAATGAAATGATACCTGATGTCAATGTGCTTAGTCTTGGAGTGCTTCACCGGATTTTCAGTAATGGAGATATAGCTTGTTGTTGTTATATGGATAGGAGTACTAATAAAGTTAAATCCATAGTCTAACATCTGATTTTGAATCCATAGCAGTTGAGCACAACAGCTAGCAGCAACAATGTATTCAATTCAGCAGTTGATGTAGAGACGCAGGATGTTTCTTGCATTGCCATGAGATGATCCTTCCACCAAGAAATTGACATCCTCCTGATGTTGATTTCTTGTCAATATTGCAGCCTCCATAGTCACTATCAGAGTATCCATAAAGATTGAAATCTTTGTTTCTAGGATACCAGAGACCTAGTTTAGGTGCTCCTTTAAGGTATCTGAGGATTCTCTTAACAGTAGCTAGGTGAGACACCTTTGGAGCAGCCTGATATCTTGCACAAATGCAAGTAGCAAACATGATATCAGGTCTACTGGTTGTTAGATACATCAGAGAACCAATAATTGCCATGTACTGATGTTGATCAGTATCCCCCCCCTCAAGGTCAGGACAAAGATTATGGTTTCTAGGTATGGGTGTCTTGGAAGGCTTGCAATCCTTCATCTCAAATCTTTCTATGATGTCAGAGACATATTTAGATTGATTAATGAAGAACCCTTCCTTGAGTTGCTTTACCCGAATTCCAAGGAAAAAGTCAATTTTTCCCATGGAGCTCATCTCAAACTTCTTTTTCATAATGCTCTCAAAGTCCTTGCACATTTGGTCATTTGAGGAACCAAATATGATGTCATCAACATAGACTTGTACGAGAAAAATGTCATTTTCAGACTTTCTGATGAAGAGAGTCTTATCAATGGTACCTCTAGTGTAGCCATTCTTCAAAAGAAACTGAGACAAAGTCTCATACCACAGCCTAGGTGCTTGGTGCAGCCCATATAGAGTTTTATCCAATTTGCACACATAGTTGGGTGTTGTGGATCTTCAAATCCTGGAGGTTGGCATACATAGACTTCCCTATCTATATCCCCATATAGAAATGCACACTTGATATCAAGTTGGTATACTGTGAAGTCCTTGGATACAGCTTAAGCAAGGAAGATCCTAACTACCTCAAGTCTTGCAACTGGTGCAATTAATCAATTCCTTCCTCTTGAGTGTATCGTTGAACCACAAGTCTTGCCTTATTCTTGATGATCAAGCCTCTATCATCTCTCTTGTTTTGAAAACCCATTTGGTGCCTATAAGTACTTGACAAGATGGTAGCGGACATAGGTTCCATACCTTCTGTCTCTTGAATTGAAGCAGCTCCTCTTGCATCGATTCAATCTAGCTACTATCTTTCAAGGCATCTTCTACCTTCTTGGGTTCCATCTGAGATAGAAAGCATGAGTACAAGCACACATTCCCTTGATGAGTCTTTCCTCTTGTTCTCACACCCTCAGAGACATTCCCTATGATGTTCTCAGTTGGATGAGTGTTGTGAATCCTAAGACGAGGAATCACTTCCAGTTGCAGAGATAGATCCAAGTTAGACATATTCTGCTCAGGAGCTGGAACACTCTGTCCAGCTACAGTTTCAAAGTCATTTAATGAGGACTGACTGAATGAATGAGAAACATCATCAATAGTTGGCTATGAAGTAGTATTAACAATTGCATGTTCCTTCAAAATACTACCTCCTTCTACCTGGTGTTGTGGTGGATCATCTGATGAGTTTTGAGGCTCAGTAGGTGATTCACTTGTTGAGGCTTCACTATCCCTTGATATAGTTAGACTATTGGATCTGTGAATAATGGAAGCTTGGTGTATTGCAGCACTTGGAGAATTTGGTCTAGGCCTGGGAAGCTCAAACAGTTGATCATTAGCAGCAGCATGAGCATTATTTTAAGCACCTATTCTAACTTAAACATTCTCACAAGAGGGTTTAGAATAGTTTGGAAACAAGTCTAAATCAAAGATGTATCAGGTCCATTCCCCTTAACACAAGGAGTGTGCTCATTAACAACTATATTGGATGACTCCTCAAATTGTTGATTCTTACTGTTGTATACTCTGTAAGCTTTGGAGCTAGAAGAATATCCAACAAAGATAGCATCATCCGACTTTTCAGCAAATTTTGCTAAATTGTCCTTTGTGTTACGTATGGTACACCTGCTGCCAAAGGACCTTAGAAAGCCAGAGAACGGTGGCCTCTTGTTCCATAGCTCATAAGGGGTTTTTCCATGGGGCTTAACTACAAGAACTCTGTTCTGCATATAGCATGCAGTGCTGACTGCCTCTGCCCAGAATGTTAGAGGTAGCTTTGAATCAGCTAACATAGTTCGAGCAGCCTCAATAAGTGTTCTATTCCTCCTCTCAGCAACACCGTTTTGTTGAGGAGTTCTGGGATCACTATATTGTCTGGCAATCCCTTTTGAGTTACAGAATGAGTCAAGAACGAAGTTCTTAAACTCAGTCTCTTGATCACTTCTAATTATTTTAACCTTGTGATCAATTTGATTTTCTATTTTAAGAATAAAAGATTTTAATGTTTGAGTAGTTTCATCTTTAGTTCTTAAAAAGAATACCCATGTGACTCTTGTAAAATCATCAACTATCACAAGGCAATATGATTTCTTTCCATGCTCATTATACTTGTGGGATCAAAAAGATCCATGTGCAATAAGTGCAATGGAGTAGTGATGGAGTTAACACATTTGGATTTATGAGATGTCCTGTGTTGTTTCCCTTTTAGGCAAGCAACACAGTTATCTTTGCAGAAAAACTCCTTTTTAGGCAAACCATGTACCAAGTTAATTTTAGCCAATTATTCATTGTATTAAAATTTACATGACACATACGTTTATGCCAGAGTGTTGACTCATCACTATCAGCTTTGGAAAGAAAGCATGATACTTCACCCATTAGGGAAGCACTGTTCATATCAAGCTTGTACATATCCCCTTTCCTGGGAGATCTAAGAAGCACCAATTCCGGAGGAATTGTCATCCCTGGTTTGAGGATAATGCACTCATGTTGTGTGAAAAGCATTTGGCCCTTTTGATCATAGAATTGAGAAACACTTAACAGATTGTGTTAAAGCTGTTTGACAAAGTTAACTTTGTCAACTTTTAACTTACCATTGGATATACTCCCTCTGCTAGAAATATATCCTCCAGCCTCATCTCCAAACTGGATAGGACCTCCATCATAGTTTTGAAACTGTTGAAGTAGAGATCTGTTCCCTGTCATGTGCCTGGAGCATCCACTATATGCAATCCAAATGTTGTTATTCTTGTCATATGGATGTCCCTGCACATAAGATGAGATGATTAGTTTTGATTGGAAACCAAGCTTTATTGGTCTTGGGTTCTTCCAAAGATAATGACATAATTGAACCAAAATTTATGCATGGGGGTTCAATGGATGTCTTTGAAGAAGAGGTTTGGGCTACAACATATTCCTTGATCTTCCATTCCATCCCTTGGTTGATCATGGAGGATGAGCTTGTTCAAGCTTTTGTAACTTGGCATTCTTCTGAAGCTTCTTTCTTTTCGAAGAAGCCTTCACCACCTTTTCTTCCGAAGCAGTCTTCTTCTCGGATGGTTTCAAGGGAGCTCTCTTGTTCTTCCGAACCTTAGTAGTTGTTGCTTCTGAAGCCATTTTCCCTTCAGAAGAAGGAGTTTCTTCTGAAAGCAACTTGGCTTTGGAAACTAGCTTTCCCTTCTTCAACACTTGAACCGTATGGAAGGATCCAAATGTGAAACCTTCCCTGACTCCTTCTTTTCTAATATTGTTTGCATAATGTGTGCTTGCAGGATTGTAGTAACAATCTTTTGCCATGTGATTTTGTAGGCCACACATGATGCATGCAATGTTAGTCTTTTGGGAAAGTGAGGGTTGCTGTTTCTTGGTTTTGTTTTCTTCGTTAGCAGCTTTTCCCTTTAACTTCTGATCCTTTGGTAGGATAGGAATGCTGGTATTACATTCCTTTCCTGAATCAGAAGTACCTAACACTTGGAATCCAGCTGAGATAATGACACCATTCTACTTGGGGTCAATTTTCAATTTGGATTCAGCCACCTTCTTAGCGGTTCTCCAAGCAGCTTTAGCTCTGCTTCTTCTGGCTTTAGTGGTTAGGATTTGATCTTCACAGGAGGTGATGGGTACATCTACCTGTTCCTTCCCTATGGTGCCACTATTGGTGCCTCATCCTTTAACTCTGGAAAGGAAGGATCATGAGTTGGAACCTCTTGCTCTTCAGTACCACATCTAGGTTGTCTAATAGACTCATAGAAATGTGGTGGAGCAATTTCATTGGTTCCCAACCCTCCTTTGTTCTGATAACAGAGTTTGGAATGGGAGGATGATGCAAGAATAGCTTGGAAGTTCTGCTCAGAGATAGCATTCTTCCTGGCCTAAGCCTCAGTAGTGACAAGTCGTGTTTGAGCCTTAGACAATTTGGATATTAGATCCTTGATTTGAGTCTTGTAGTTGTGTGTTCTTGTTTCAAAAGAGATACAGTTTTCTCTAACTCATCAATTTTCTTTTGATAGTCAGATTCAACTCTTTTAAAATCAGATTTTAGAATATTTAAAGACTCAATGTCAGATGTGATTTCCATATTGTAATCCTAATAGAGTTTAACTTTAGCTATACAGGCTGGAGTGCACAGATGCTCATATACCGGGCATCATCTGTTCTGGCCATGAGAGCTTGAGAAGGAGTCACATCCTGTACCATGAAGCTCCAGTCAACTTCTTGAGCCATTGCGGCTGTTTAAGTTGACTTCTCAGTGGGCTTTGAGGTTGAGGGATGTGTGGAGGCCTGTGGGGTTCCCGGATAGGTCTTGGGAGCCTTGCATTCCCTTGCGAAGTGACCCAGTTGGTTACAGTTGTAACACTTTGCCTTGGTCTTGTCAAACCCGAACTTGCTGGTAGTTGGGTTTTGAGGGAAATGCCTTCCAGTTCTCTTAAAGAACTTCTTTGCTCTGTAAGTTAAGAGAGCCATCTGCTGGACAATGTCCATGTACTCTACATCATCTGGGCTAAAACACTCAAGATCATCAAAGCAGTATTGAAATATCCTGAGTGTCCACGTCCTGAAACAAGGGCACAACTTTCCTGGAACGGATTGTGTTGAGCCTATTGAGACCTTGGAGTCTCATGATAAGTATGTAAGGACCAGAAGAGCAGGATGGTTGCTGATATGTCAGGTAATGCTGAGGTTGTGGGGTTAATGAGCCTTCAGCAACCATTAAAGCGTTGCTAGCAGGAAGACTCATGGGTCTGGTTGTTTGGTGGCCCTTCTTACTCTCTATCTCTAGACGATATCCATGAAGGATGTCGTAGAGCTCAGTCATGGAAAGAGTGTTCAAGTTTTCTGTTCTCTTGATAGAGACACAGTAGAATGTCCACTCATTTGGAAGAGCACTCATGAACTTTCTGGTGAGATCTCTAAGTTCAGGAGTGATCTTCATAGACTGAAGGGAAGAGATAAGATCCATATACCTGAAGTACTGCTGGCTGAGGGTCTCTCCAGCAATATGAGTGAAGTTCTCGAACTGCTACTTCAGTGAGTCCTTCTTTGAGTCGTTGGGGTTGGAGTACATCTGGGCAAGTGCATCAAACAATTCTTTGGCAGTCTTGCAATGCTCGAACCCCACCATGATGGAGTTCGGTATTGCAGTCATGAGAATTCTCATAGCATTGTTGTCGATGTCTATCTTCTTCCTGTCTTCATCAGAATAGTCCTCGAAAGCTTTCTCTATCATGGCACCATTTCCACCAGGTGAAGCCACCTTTGGCTTGTATGGTCCATTGACTATAGAGTTTCACATTTTGCTGTCTTGGTATCTAATGAAGCCTTCCATTCTTCTACTCCAAGACCTGAAGTTTTTAGGAGTAATGATGGGAGCTTTTGTCATTGTTCCATCTCTACCTCGGATTTGTTAAGGGCCACTTAAGTGAGTGGGTGGTAGGGAGGAGTGAAAAACAGGTTGATTTGGATGGTTAGATCACACAATCAAGAGCCTGAGAAGCTCTAATACCAATTGCAGGATCGGTGTTTGTCACTTAAACATAATGGTTTTCTCTCAAACTCACCTAGAATCACATTCGGGTATGATAAGAATCAATAAGAGTTGATCACAATAAAGAAAGTAACTAAGAACATAGAAAGATAATTTTCAAGATACTTTTATATATTGATTCTCAACTCAAAATACAAGACTCTTACAAGCAAAAGATGATCGTGTCTCAATGAGTTACAAGGAGACCTATATATAATACTATCTACAGCCGGATATACTTTGATACCATCTGAGATCCTTTAGCTAAAGCCTATACTACAAGACTATAGTTTAAGGTATCTCAGATAAAGTCTTATCTGAGATTTGGTAGTCAGGACATGTCCCTGACTTACCTTTTGTCACCAACTAAAGTTGGTAACATGTACTATCATGAAAAGGTAAACAGTGGAATAAAGTATGGTCAACAACATGACTCTATGGGAAGAAGCCATGTTGTATCAGAAGTCTGCAGTGGAGTGTTAGAGACCATACTTGTGTTCACTGGTTATAACAGTGTCTTCCGAAGGTTAAATGGCTTCAGAAGAGTAAGTACTTCCGAAGCCACTTTATACTTCGGAAGAGGCTGCTTCCTCCAAGACTTGGAGACTTCTTCTTTTCATCATACTTCGGAAGTGGTCTTCACTTTATTCTTCTAAGTCGTGAACTTTGGAAGCATGCATTTGTCTTCGGAAGTAGAGTTCTGTCTTCAAATGTTGGACTTTCCCTTTGTCTTCGGAAGACCTCTACAACCTTCGGAAGTTCCATGATAAGCTTTGGAAGCCTTTGCATGCAACACCAAAATTACTTAAATGATATAGTTTTGGTTGCATTAGCCTTGTTCTTGATCCAACAATGCGTGCGAATCTACGGCCCCTACTTAGTAGGATTGGCAGGGTTTAGGATGTGAAGTTGTGCGTGGCTTCACATGGCATGTAGTGCGTGATTTGATCTTTGTGTGGCATGTTAGTATGTTATAACTACTGGGCATGTTAATGTTTTAGATTCGCATGACTTGTATGATACTTGGTAGTATGATGATCTAAGTATTACACCTGGATAATGTAGCATGCATGTGATCCATTTGAATGTTAACCATGTATGATGTATGAGTATGCTTGCTTAAATGGTTTACAACACATAATGTCACCAACGAGTCAAACGAGTCAGCTGGGTCAAACATGTCTATTCTTATGAAACCCTAAGTCTTTGGTTGTAGTGTACTTAGGGCTCCACATTTTCTCTGTTTGCACATACTCATGTACTTATATGATCAAGGTAACCTCTCAAGGTTGTCTGTCCACTCTTTCTTTCAAGTAAACTCTATGTATACATTACGCATATCAGGTGAGTTCATGCCCCACTCTTTACTTAATCTCTTTTGGGGGAGATAGCATACTGGTAATTTACAAACGCTTTATGTATTTAAGTTGTGTATAATATTAATATAGTGTTGTTTATCATGAAAAAGTATTCACACTTTTGAATTGTTAATATTGAATAGCGGGGAAAGTTGGGTAGTACTACTGCGCCCGACAAGCCACACCTGTGTGACTCGAGGTCAACTAGGTACAATTTGTCCTAATGAACATTGTCACGAACTGATGAGTCTTGACTGGAGGCAAGAACTTATCACAGTCAGCTTCAATTACGAAATCACTATGAATTAATATTTATTGTTAATAGATAGCTATCTGTTACAATGCACTACTTATATATCTCAATTGTTAAATTGTTTATATTTGAATATCAACTCTTGAACTCACCAACCATTATGTTGACATTTTAGTATGCTATTCTCAAGTCCTTAACTTCGCTTGCCATTAGGAGCACTGCATGGGTTCATCATGCATATTAAGACTCCGTTTAAAAGACATCTTTGTTGATTTCTATTTATTAATGTTTTCTCATTTGGTTTGGCGCGTGTTTTGCCATATTATACATTCATACACTTTGGGTTTCTTTACTTACAAAACGCTTCCGCATGGTTTTAAAGTTTGAACTTTGGTTGATTTTATTTTAAATGTGACATATAGAGTCGTTCTGAGTAACTATTGACTGTGATCTTGGTTTGTTCACATGCCTCGTGGTAAAACTCCGGATGTGGATTTTGAGGGTGTGACACTAGCCGGGGCTGAGTGCAGGGTTGATTGTGATCCCCACAATGATGACACTATGACGTTTAAAAAAGTGTGGATTCTAATGAATCCTTGTTTTTAAACTTTAAGCATTTGAATTCACTAACTTTTTAGTTGACACAAATTTCTTTTTGAGCATGTTTCAGGTAATCCATGATTGGTGTCTAGCTGTTGTAGAAGACTTTTTGACCTAGCACCGACATCATGGCATTGGCTTGTCCTTGTTTTGAAATATTTGAACAATTGATGTTGGAAACAATTTGTAATGATGTTGTACGTACTCTTTTCATGTGAGGGCTTGATCCATTTCTAGCCCGGGTTGTTTTTAAACTTTTAAATGCCATGTGATGTCTCTCCTTTTGTGCACTTATGATGGTTTGTTTCCACTGCCATACGTATTGCTAGTCTGTGACGTTCCACCCTACCAAGGCCCGGGGTGTCACAATGTGTGATTGATGAAAATGAAGTAATTACGGTAACACGACCAAGTAAATGATATTTACTTGTATTTAATCAAACTATTCAACTATATATTGGTGCATCAAAGGTAACAAATGAAAGGTAAAAAATTACATAGGAAAAGAACAATTTATACCAAAATATTAAACAACAATAGTTCTTGCGAAGATACTTTGTTGCTTTTCGAAGCAACATCCAATGCTATGGAGTTTTGATTCTCAAGGCTTCTAAACACCCTGGTGAACCAATAATATGAATTCTTATTACACAACTATTTAAATCACACTAATCATTTAAAAATAGAATATTGTATGTTTTGTATCAATCAAAACCAAAACCTAACACGAATTGACATGAAAGAGCCTTAAAATCAATGCACTTTGGCCAAAGCACTTCGAGAGCACAACGCAACCAAGTTCACACATCTCTTGCCTTCATAATCTGGCTAATCAATCAAAATGACATTAGTGGATCAACATAATACTTTATTGACCATCAAGGCAACGAAACCAAGTGTAAAGAAGCAAGAAAGTACTCGTGTTTACTGAATAAGAATCGAGAATCAAATTAAACGCGCGGAATGAAATTAATGAGAAATCACACAAAGACGCAATGTGCGATCGATGATAAAGAAGTCAAATCAGGGTAAAACGATCGAGTAAATAAGATTTACTTGTATTATTATCAAAACTATGCAACTATAAATTGTTGCATCAAAGTATTCATGAAAGGTAACAAATACATTGGAAAAGAACAATTTATAAGAAAACGGTGTTCTTGATGAATCCAAATTTAATTACTTCTTCATCAAAATGGTGATTCCAACTTCTCGATGCTTGTTTCAATCCATAGATTGATTTCTTTAACATGCATACTTTGTTAGGATGTTTTGGATTGACAAAACCTTCAGGCTGAGCCATATAGACATCTTCCTCAAGATATCCATTTAGGAAAGCGGTTTTGACATCCATTTGCGAAATCTCATAATCATAATGAGCAGCTATGGCAAACAATATCCTAATAGATTTTAGCATTGCAACAGGTGCGAAAGTTTCATCATAGTCAACCCCTTGAGTTTGAGTGAAACCCTTTGCTACAAGTCTAACTTTATAAGTATCCAAGTTTCCATGCATATCGGTTTTCTTCTTGAAAACCCACTTATTTCCAACTACTTTGGAGTTAAGAGGTGGTACAACGAAGTCCCATACTTGATTGTCATACATGGATTGCATCTCAACGTTCATGGCCTCAAGCCATTTGTCACAATTCGAATTGGACAACGCATCATGGTATGTGATTGGTTCATCGGAATCTATCACATAGTGAATAATCCATACCTTTCAGGTGGATTACTAGTTCTACCAGATCTGCGAATGTTGAGTGCTAGTGTCAACCAAATGTGTATCGGGTTGCGGTTCTTGATCCTCTTCAAGATCCACAGTTCTACTACCAGTTCCTTCCATAAGGAACTTGGTTTCCAAGAACTCACCCTTTTTGGCAACAAACTCCTTTTGTGGTATTGGATCATAGAAATAATATCGCATAGAATCTCTTGGATATCCAATAAAGGTACACTTAGTGGAACATCTTTCTAACTTGTTCGAGGTGGGAGTCTTCACATAAGCCTCACACCCCCCACACCCTCAAATATGAAAATGATGGAACCCTTCCATGCTATCATATTTCATAAGGTGTCCTTTCCACTTTCTTGGTTGGGGCCATATTCAAAATATGGGCCACAGAGAGCAGAGCAAAACTCCAAAATGACAGAGGTAATGAGCTTCTAGCCATCATAGATCGAACCATATCCAATAGAGTTCGATTTCTCCGCTCGGACACACCATTATGTTGTGGTGTTCCTGGTGGAGATAGTTGTGAGACAATCCACAACTTCTAAGATGGTCCCTAAAAGCATCATTCAGGTATTCACCTCCTCTATCGGTGCGGAGAATTTTAATTGACTTATTGAGTGTTGTTTTGTACTTCACTTTGAAAGATCTTGAACATTTCAAAAGCTTCATCTTTGTGTCTTAACAAGTACACATACCCATATCGACTATAGTCATTAGTAAAGGTAATGAAGTATCTTTCATTGTACCTTTTCATAGGGTTAAAAGGGACCACATACATTGAATGTATGATACCTAATAAATCCTTTGCCCTTCGGCTTTGCCACTAAAAGGTGCCTTGGTCATTTTACCTTGTAAACAAGACTCGCATTCATTAAATGAATCACATTCATTGTTTTAAAAGACCATTCTTTGTAGTGTTTGTATTCTTTTCTTGTTTATATAACCAAGACGGCAATGCCAAAGGTAACTGTCACTCAAATCCAATTTGAGTTTCTTGCTACTAGTTTGGTACAATAAGCTATTATCAATGTATTTTCACCCAACGAATTCATAGATAACATTGATGGTAATAGCTTTAAAGTAAAACGTGTCATTCAAGTAACATGGATTTCATTTCCAATAAATGATAATACGTATCCAAAATGTTTAATAGGGCTACGGAAATAATGTTCCTAGTCAAAACTAGGAGCATACAAAACATTGTACAAAATTACTTCCAAACCATTTGGAAGTTTCAAGATGTAGTCGCCACGGGCTTTAACTGAACTCTAGCCCCATTGCCCATGTAGAGGCTAACATCCCCTTTGTTGAAGTTGCTACTTCTTTTGAACCCCTGTAACAAATTGCAAATGTGAGTTCCACATCCGGTATCTAATACCCATGTGTTAGAGATATCAAGTTAAATTAATATGGATCATGTATATGGTACCTGAGGTCTGCCCGACATCCCTCTTTGCTTTCAACTCTTGGAGATGGACAAGACACTTTCTTGCCCAATATTTACCTCCCCACACTTGAAGCATGGGTCATTGGAAGCAATCTTTTTCTTCTTCTCATGTGCTTGGGTGGCACCCTTGCCACCCTTTCCCCTTTCCCATACGGGCCTTACCCTGGCAACTCTTGCCTTGGGTGGGGATGAGGCCTCTTCTTGTTCCCACCTTCATTAATGGTGAGAACGGGTAAAACCCTTTCCCATGGCGCCTCGGTTTTTGAGCATAGAGTGAAGCTCACCAACGCTTTTGTCCCAAGCATTCATGTTGTAGTTCAACACGAACGTCTCGAACCTTTTGATAAGGCCATTGAGTATCAAATCCGTGGCCAATTCCTTTAAGACGGGACAATTTAGCTTTCGAGGGGCTAATGTGACTTTTCAACTTAAGTACATAAGATTAAACTGATTGGTTGTCGTCCATACAACATGCATGGACTGCTCGAACCGTTTCGAAGCGCTCAACCCTCGCTTGTTGTTGGAACGTTTCCTTCAGTTGGGTTATCATGTCATAAGCTCCGTGATTCTCATACTCCTTCTCGAGATCCGGAGTCATGCTTGCCAACATAAGGCAAGACACTTGGACAGAGTCTTTAGTGTACTTCATCCAATCGTTATAGGCTCCTTATCATCCTCACTAGGTTGATCGGGGATAGGGTCGTCTAAAACATATGATCGTTTTTCTTGCTTGAGAACGATTCTCAAGTTTCGATACCAATCGATAAAATTGTTATGATTTAGATGTTCCTTTGGAGAATCGCTCGTAAAGATTGGGCGGACGTGGATGAGTTGTCATGATTTTCATTGTTATGGTGGCCATCTACAAAATTTTAACAAAGATCAATTTTAGTATTTCGATATTGTTATATAATAATTAATACCTTTTAAGGTCATTTTCATATTAAATCTAGAACCAACATTACATTTAAATAGTGGTTAGGTGACCTTTATCCCACGATTTAAATTAATAAGGTGGTCAACGATTGACGATTGCAACCATTTGCACTTCTAGAGGTATGGGATCGACTTGAAACACCATATGTAAAGTCGGCATGTTAATCCATCAACACCATTTGGAAACCATATTGTAGGTGATCCATTTGACATGGTTTGCAAATCAAGACACCCTACTTACACACACGTGTGAGTTTGCCAAAATAAGCGGTTAGGTGACCTTTATCCCACTAATATGGCATTCTCACCTCAAGTCATAAGTTCCCACAAAATGTTAGGTGACCTTTATCCCACTAAGAGTCCCGAGTGACTCAAGTGTTGTGTAAAAGGACGGGTTGATCTTAGTTTATAAATATTTAGAGATTTAATAATTCTAGTTTAGAAAACTCTATGTATTCATATTTGCATGCTTCAAATACAAGATACCTTGGTATATTGATTAAAACCTTTTAATCTTAAATCATAAAAACAATATTAATAACTTTTTATACCTTTCAATGATTAAGGTTCATTTGGATAGTTGTTATGATTATTGAAGGATTGTTAAGCAAACCTCATATAGAAGCAATAACCACAATATCATAATCAAACAAATTAGTGCATAACCATAGCACTAAAGTGGCAATACTTGTTGCATCAACATATGTGACCACCGAGTTTTCAGGTTAACACCGATCTCATTATTTAACCTCCTCCGTTATTTTGTTACTAATCAATCTTATTATTACTCAGGATAATGATTATTATATTACTACTACTACTATTATTATTATTAATATTATTATTTTATTATAATAATAAGTAGAGGGTTTAAATTGTAATTGAACTAAAACTCGAGGGATTAATTAATTCATAGTTGAGGGACCAAAGTGCAATTATCAAAATTCCAATTCAAATAACAGTTTCATGTCGCGCCCCTCACTCAAACCCTAATCACCGAGAGACCTCTTCCGCCGCTTGTTGCCCTTGCGTCGACCCGTACGCCGCCGTTAGCCACCGTCGGTTGCCGTCGCACCACCGAATCAACCTGTTTTGTCCGTTAGCCGTCGTTTTGTCACCGCCGTCTCGGCGTTTACTCAATTCGTAAGTAACTTATCATCGTAAACTTCGTTTCGTTTTGTTCTATTTTCGTCTTTGGTTCGGTTGAATCGGGTTCCTTCGTGGTTTCGTACGCGACTGTTGCGTGCATATATATGCGTATGTATATGCTTGCATATATGCGTATGTATGTATGTAGCCGTGTATATATATGTTTATATATGGGTGTATGTGGGTTTGCAGCGCGAATATATATGTATGCATGTGCAGCCCGTGAACGTATATGTATGTATGTGTGTGAATGTGCATGTGTATATATATGTGTGCTATGTATGTTGTGTGTGTTAATGTTGCAATAAGCAAAACACAGCAGCCAAGGCTGCTGTGTACGATGGCAATTTATATATATACATATATATTGTGTGTGTTGATTGTATATATAGTGTATGGGTGAAGTGTGTGTGTGTACACATTGGTATGTATATATATAATTGTGGAGGTTTGTTGTAGTATATATATATATATGTATAGTATGTGTATGTAATCATTGTATGTAATGGTTGCGTATATATATTGTACACGGTGGTATCAATGGCTGCGTTTGTGACGTGTATGATTGTGTGTGTATTCAAGGGTTTAAATGTACTCGTATGTGTGTGTGTCGCACGTTAGACCCGAACCAACCGAATACATCTATTTTTGGCGAACACATTTTAAAGGCTTAATTATAACTAATTATAGGTGTTTGTCGCTCGTTGTTCGCATCCTTAGAAGCCCTTCTGTTCACTTTATTTTCATCACGTTTGAGGTGAGTTCCAGCCCGTTTACCTATTTCTGGGGTGAAAGAAACGTGTGTTCTAAACGCTTTTTCAACTGATCAGTATTACTTTAATATCATTGTTTACTAGTGTGACACCATGCTTAAGTCCTCTCTTCGAACCGTTAATATATGTACTCTAGCGAGGTAATTCTGAGTAGATCTACTGGGTTTGACAAACCCCACCCGGGCTAGTCGCGCTAGCACAACGTTCGTCAAACGGGTGTTTAATTGACCTAATCCTGTTGCTGTGACCGGTGTTCATAGCCGAGGCATTCTTTACGTTGTCAGCGTCGGTTGCGAACTTCATACACTTAGTAACTTGTTGAGTAGACTAGCTATCTACTGATATTATTTTGATTACTGTAGGTTTACTGTTATGTTCAATTTATCAAAACCTGTGAACTCACCAACCTTGTGTTGACACTTTAGCATGTTTCTTTCAGGTTCACAAGACGCGCACGCTTAGGAGCATTTCGACCATGCATTATTATCACTTGACTTAGTTAACGTTTTTCAATAAGTTTGTTTATTCGGTTTGCGCGTGTTGCACATTCAAACGATTAAGATCTATTATGCTTCCGCAACTTTTGTCACGTTTACGTTAATAACTCAGTTTTGGTATTATCAAACTTTAAAAAAATGAATTATGTTTTATAATTAAAGTATTGTTTGGTGTAACTAGTGGCTGAGATCCTGGAAGTCACACGCCTAACGGTAATACCCGTTTGTGGAATTTGAGG
Organism: Flaveria trinervia; assembly: GCA_025506515.1. Lineage (NCBI taxonomy): Eukaryota > Viridiplantae > Streptophyta > Magnoliopsida > Asterales > Asteraceae > Flaveria > Flaveria trinervia. The sequence continues at coordinate 44,866,889 of CM046455.1, read as the reverse complement.
GTGTGACAGATTGGTATCAGAGCCAACGGTTATAGCGAACTAAATTAAAAATTGCATCACATTTGCATTGCATTTAGACTATAGCCTGATGCCTTAGCTACACGCATATAGACACGATTAGTTTGCTGGACTTTGCTTGTTTGTTCGTTGGCTTTGTTTGTTTGCTTTATTTGCGGGATTCATTGACATTGCTCATTCTTGTGAGCAGTTCCTTGCAGAATGGCATCATCTTCTTCAGCGCCATCATCATCTTCTCGAGGCAAGAGGCCTATCTATTACGATCATATTCCTTCCTCTGAGAACTCCTGCGTCTGGCCCTTACGTTTAATAATAACGAGAGACTCGATTACGATCAACCTTTTGCTTTACCCGTGTATCCACCGGTCCATAGGTGGGAATGTTACCCCCAGTACATAACTAATCTCATCCTAGAGAAGAATGTACCCCCACCTCCCGAGAACCGACCTCGTACTAGGCCTACTCCTGGTAGGGACCCTAATGCCCTACATTACCACCACTTCCTTGCCCTCCAGAGCAGGCTATAGCTGCTTTGGCAGCCACAGTGCATTTGCAGCGTAAGCGTGTGGCCGCACTCGAGAAGGAAAACGCGGAACTAAAGAAAACATCGGCTAGGACTGCGGAGAAACTCGAACGATTCGAGACCCGATTCGATAACTTCGTGGAATACCACAATGACCTAATAGATCGTTATAATGGACTGGTCGGGCGGGCCGAGAACACAGACCAGCGACTAGGAATATGGAATCCCAAGTCTTCGCTCAGAACGCAGTGCCTGAACCAGAAGCAGCACCTGAAGAAGAGACCAAAGGAAGAACCAGAGGAGGCACCTGAAGAGGAAGAAGAACCAGAGGAGGCACCTGAAGAAGGAGAAGAACCCGAGGAAGTACCGGAGGAAGAAGAACTCGAGGAAGCACCGAGGAAGAAGACCCTGAGGAAGAGCCAGAAGAAGAACCGAGGAGCAGCTGATGACGATGCGGAAAACAGCGACGGATCTGTTGACTCTCACTGACTTCCTCATTTATCTTTTCTTTCATTAATTCTTTTATTCCATTGGACTTATTTCATTTCACACCTAGATGGGAAGGGTTGTTCCCATCTGACTGATACTTTTGGATTTTAGTATTTGATTTGATTAATTGTATGCGTACTTAATTATTATTTGAAATTAATTGTGTGTGCTAAATTCTTTTAATTACTTGTACTTAAATGAAGTGGATATGTTGCATATTGCTTATTTTTGTATGTTGTGATTGTTAAGAATGTCTGGAACTGGCCGAGGACGCGGACGTGGTCGTGGTACCATTAACATGACCCCTGCTGAACTAGCAGCTTTAATCAACCAACACGTGGCTGATGCTCTCGCAAATCCGAACCTCAACCGCACGCCACTCCAATCGGTAAGCAATACAAATCTACCCTGACGTTAACGTTCCGTCACCCTAGTTAAGTTGTAGCATCTATTCAAAAATTCTAAACGCCTGATCAAAACTTATTGCAGGACAAGGGGTATGCACGTTTAAGACTTTCATGGATTGTAAACCCAATCCATTCACTGGAGCAGAAGGAGCTGTGGGACTCCTACGCTGGTTCGAAAAGCTTGAATCAGTGTTCGAAATGTGCAACTGCCGGTGGCAAATGGGTTAAGTACGCCACTGGCACCCTGAACGGTGCTGCATTATCTTGGTGGAACGCTCAAGTCCAGATGTTGGGCGTTGAAATTGCAAATCAGACGACCTGGAATGACTTCAAGACCCTGATGAAAGAGGAGTACTGCCCTCGGAGTGAGGTGCAGAAACTTGAAGCTGAGTTTTGGAACCTGAAAATGACAGGCTCCAAATCGAGGGTACACCACTCGATCTCACGAGCTTGCTACCCTATGCCCTAACATGGTCGACCCCCCTTCACTAAGGATTGAGAGGTACTTGCATGGTCTGTCACCCGAGATTCAGAGTATGGTCACTGCTTCCAAACCAGACACCATACAGGAGGCAATCAGGTTGGCCCATAGGCTGACTGACCAGGCGTCATCCAAGGTAAACTGCCTCCACGAGGTTCGACCTCGACTCCTTCAGACAGTAACAACAAGAGGAAATGGGAATCTGGTTCCACCAACAAGCAGAACAACTCTCAACCGCAACCTCAACAGTCACGGAAGTTTGACAACTATCGTTCATCTCATCAATCATCCTTTCCTCATCTCAACAGAGTGGTGGCTACTCTGGACGTTACCTAAGTGTAACAGATGCAACTACCACCACAACGGGAACTGCAAAAAGAATACTTGTGAGCGGTGTGGTACATTTGGCCATGCTGCTAGAGATTGCAGGATGAATATGACATCCAGACAACCGGCCAGAGGAATGAACAAAGAGGCTGTTATGAGTGTGGTCAGACCGGGCACATCAAGAGGTATTGCCCGAAACTGAGAAAGAACAATGGTGGCGGTAATGGTGCTGATAACCGCAATGGCAATGGCAGCGGAAACAACGATAAGAACGGTAATGGTGGAGCCAAGGGAAGAGCTTTCATCATTGGTTCAGGTGAGGCTCGTAATGATCCTTCTACTGTAACTGGTAAATTTCCCATCAATGGTTGCTTTGCTTCCGTACTATTTGATTCTGGTGCTGATAAGAGTTTCATTTGCATAAGTTCAGTAAATTGCTAGATGATAATTCTGTAGCCCTAGATACCAATTATACAGTAGAAATAGCAGACGGTAAGATCATTGAGTCTTCACGTATATACAGAGATTGTAAGATTAGTCTATCTGGGCATGATTTCGATATTGACCTATTGTCTATTACACTCGGTAGTTTTGATGTCGTTGTCGGCATGGATTGGTTGTCTAAGAACCAAGCCGAAATCATTTGTCGTGAGAAACTTGTTCGACTACTTTTGCCTGATGGAAAGATACTCACCGTAGAAGGCGACAGGAGTGGTGCAGTAGTGGGCATCATTTCATACATGAAAGCTCAGAAGTTTTTGAAGAAAGGACATGCGGCGATTTTAGCCCTAGTCACCGAAAAGACTACTGAGGAGAAGCGACGGAAGACATCCCTATAGTTAGAGACTTTCCTGAGGTATTTCCCGAGGACCTACCTGGACTACCCCGCACAGGCAAGTAGAGTTTCAGATTGAATTAGCACCTGGAGCAGCTCCGATCGCTCGGGCGCCGTACCGTTTGGCACACGAATGAACTACAAGAGCTGTCTAAGCAATTGCAGGAATTGCTGGACAAGAGATTTATACGTCCAAGCTCTTCACCTGGGGAGCTCCAGTGCTATTTGTAAAGAAGAAAGATGGAACGTTCAGAATGTGTATTGATTACCGAGAGCTGAACAAGGTGACAATCAAGAATAGATATCCACTTCCGCGCATTGATGATCTGTTTGACCAGTTGCAAGGATCAAGCTACTATTCCAAGATTGACCTGAGATCAGGTTATCATCAGCTTCGAGTCCGGGAGGAAGACATCTCGAAGACGGCATTCCGGACACGTTACGGGCACTATGAGTTCGCAGTAATGCCTTTTGGATTAACAAATGCCCCAGCAGTTTTTATGGACCTCATGAACCGTGTCTGCAAGCCTTACTTGGATAAGTTTGTCATTGTCTTCATTGATGACATACTGATCTACTCTCAGCATAAGGAAGATCATGAGGAACATCTGAGAATCATTCTGGAATTACTGAAGAATGAACAATTATATGCAAAGTTCTCAAAATGTGATTTCTGGATGCGAGAAGTGCAGTTCCTTGGTCATGTAGTGAACGAAAAGGGTATACATGTAGATCCTTCAAAAATTGAAGCAATCAAGGATTGGCCGGCACCAAAAAACCTACTGAAGTGCGACAATTCCTTGGTTTGGCAGGTTATTACAGACTTTATCGAGGGATTCTCAAAGTTAGCCCAACCTCTACTGCCCTAACCCACAAGGGAACCATCTACAAATGGGGCAGCCAAGAGGAATCAGCATTTCAGACACTTAAGGACAAGCTCTGCAGTGCACGATCCTAGCCTTGCCAGAAGGAACAGATGACTTTGTTGTTTATTGTGACGCATCCATCCAGGGTTTGGGATGTGTGTTGATGCAACGCAACAATGTCATTGCTTATGCGTCTAGACAACTTAAAGTACACGAGAAGAACTACACAACGCATGATCTGGAACTAGGAGCTGTAGTGTTTGCTTTGAAGATTTGGAGGCACTACCTCTATGGAACTAAGTGCACGATCTATACAGACCACAAGAGCCTCCAGCACATATATGACCAAAAAGAGCTGAATATGCGGCAACGACGATGGCTAGAACTACTCAATGATTACGACTGTGCCATCAAGTATCACCCGGGTAAAGCCAATGTGGTAGCCGACGCCTCAGTCGAAAAGAGACCCCTAAACCTCGTCGAGTACGCGCACTACAATTAACATTCACTCCAACCTGCCAGAACAGATCAAGGCTGCCCAGTCTGAGGCCTTGAAAGTTGAGAACCTAAAAGCAGAATCCATGCGGGGTATGGAGAAACAATTAGAGATCAAGACGGATGAAATCCGTTATTTCATGGAACGGATCTGGGTACCACAATACGGGAATTACGAGAACTGGTAATGGATGAAGCTCATAAGTCACGCTACTCAATTCATCCGGGTTCAGATAAAATGTACCATGATCTGAAAGAGTGTTATTGGTGGCCAACATGAAAGCTGAGATTGCCACCTATGTAAGCAGATGTTTAACTGCTCTAAAGTTAAGGTGGAATATCAGAGACCATCCGGTTTACTTCAGCAACCACAACTTCCAGTGTGGAAGTGGGAGCAGATCTCAATGGACTTTGTTACAAATTACCTAGGACCCCCAACGGATGCGATACCATTTGGGTTATAATAGATCGTTTAACAAAATCCGCTCACTTCTAGCAATCCGAGAGACTGATCGGATGGATAAGTTAACACGAATTATTTAAGAGAAATAGTCTCCCGACATGGTGTACCGGTGTCTATCATATCTGATCGTGACACTCGATTTACTTCTCACTTCTGGCGATCTTTACAACGAGCATTGGGACACGGTTGGACATGAGCACTGCGTACCATCCGCAAACCGATGGTCAGAGTGAGCGTACGATTCAGACGTTAGAAGATATGTTGCGTGCCTGTGTGATCGATTTTGGCAGTAATGGGAAACTCATTTACCATGGTGAGTTCTCCTATAATAACAGTTATCACACCTCAATCAAAGCTGCACCATTTGAGGCACTATATGGGCGTAAGTGCCGGTCACCTATTTGTTGGGCAGAAGTTGGAGAAAGCCAATGACAGGTCCTGAGCTTGTGCACGAGACGACTGAGAAGATCGTGCAGATACGTAACCGAATGGCAGCGGCACGTGATCGACAAAAAGAGTTACGCCGACAAGCGTCGTAAACCATTGGAATTTCAGATTGGTGATAAAGTACTCCTACAAGTCTCACCCTGGAAGGGAGTGATACGCTTTGGAAAGCGTGGCAAACTAAACCCCAGATACGTTGGACCGTTTGAGATTGTCAAACGGGTTGGTCCAGTAGCCTACCAGCTGATTTACCGGAAGAGCTAAGTGGAATACATAATGTGTTTCACGTGTCTAATCTGAGAAAGTGTTATCTGATGACTCACTCGTCGTTCCATTAGAGGAACTGGAGATTGATGAACAACTTCGTTTCATTGAAGAACCAGTGAGATTATGGATCGAGAAGTCAAAACCCTAAGGCGTAGCAAGATTCCAATTGTGCGCGTTAGGTGGGACTCAAAGCGTGGCCGGAGTTTACCTGGGAACGCGAGGATCAAATGAGGAAGAAATACCCGCAATTGTTCAAAGTCAAGCATCAACTTCTTAAGGTATTAATTCAAGATATCTCTCCTTTCAATTTCGAGACGAAATTCCCTTCAACAAGGGGATAATGTGACAACCCGAGTTTTCAGGTTAACACCATCTCATATTTAACCCCTCCGTTATTTTGTTACTAATCAATCTTATTATTATAAGGATAATGATTATTAATATACTATATTTATTTATTATTAATATTATTATTCTTATTATAATTAATAAGTAGAGGGTTTAAATTGTAATTTAACTAAACTCGAGGGATTAATTAATTCATAGTTGAGGGACCAAAGTGCAATTTATCAAAATTCCAATTCATATAACAGTTTCATGTCGCGGCCCCCACTCAAAACTCTAATCACCGAGAGACCTTCTTTCGCCGCTTGTTGCCCTTGCCGTCGCCAAGTACGCCGCCGTTAGCCACCGTCGGTTGCCGTCGCACCACCGAATCAACCGTTTTGTCGCCGTTAGCCGTCGTTTTGTCACCGCCGTCTCGGCGTTTACTCAATTCGTAAGTAACTTATCATCGTAAACTTCGTTTCGTTTTGTTCTATTTTCGTCTTTGGTTCGGTTGAATCGGGTTCCTTCGTGGTTTCGTACGCGACTGTTGCGTGCATATATATGCGTATGTATATGCTTGCATATATGCGTATGTATGTATGTAGCCGTGTATATATATTTATATATGCGTGTATGTGGGTTTTGCAGCGCGAATATATATATGTATGCATGTGCAGCCCGTGAACGTATATGTATGTATGTGTGTGAATATGCAGTGTGTGTATGTATATATATGTGTGCTATGTATGTTGTGTGTGTGTTAATGTTGCAATAAGCAAAACACAGCAGCCAAGGCTGCTGTGTACGATGGCAATTTATATATATACACATATATTGTGTGTGTTGATTGTATATATAGTGTATGGGTGAAGTGTGTGTGTACACATTGGTATGTATATATATAATTGTGGAGGTTTGTTGTTAGTATATATATATATGTATAGTATGTGTATGTAATCATTGTATGTAATGGTTGCGTATATATATGTACACGGTGGTATCAATGGCTGCGTTTGTGACGTGTATGATTGTGTGTGTATTCAAGGGTTTAAATGTACTCGTATGTGTGTGTCGCACGTTAGACCCGAACCAACCGAATACATCTATTTTTGGCGAACACATTTTAAAGGCTTAATTATAACTAATTATAGGTGTTTGTCCGCTCGTTGTTCGCATCCTTAGAAGCCTTCTGTTCACTTATTTCATCACGTTTGAGTGAGTTCTCAGCCCCGTTTTACCTATTTTCTTTGGGGTGAAAGAAATGGTGTTCTAAACGCATTTTCAACTGATCAGTATTACTTTAATATCACTTGTTTACTAGTGTGACACCATGCTTAAGTCCTCTCTTTCGAAACCGTTAATATATGTACTCTAGCGAGGTAATTCTGAGTTGATCTACTGGGTTTGACAAACCCCACCCGGGCTAGTCGCGCTAGCACAACGTTCGTCAAACGGGTGTTTAATTGACCTAATGTTGTTGTGACCGGTGTTCATAGCCGAGGCATTCTTTACGTTGTCAGCGTCGGTTGCGAACTTCATACACTTAGTAACTTGTTGAGTAGACTAGCTATCTACTGATATATTTTGATTACTGTATCAGTTTACTGTTATGTTCAATTTATCAAAATGTGAACTCACCAACCTTGTGTTGACACTTTAGCATGTTTCTTTCAGGTTCACAAGACGCGCACGCTTAGGAGCATTTCGACCATGCATTATCACTTGACTTAATAACGTTTTTCAATAAGTTTCGTTTATTCGGTTTGCGCGTGTTGCGCCATTCAAACGTTAAGATCTATTATGCTTCCGACTTTTGTCGCGTTTACGTTAATAACTCAGTTTTTTTCAATGAATATGGTTTTATAATTAAAGTATGTTTGGTGTAACTAGTGGCTGAGATGGAAGTCACACGCCTAACGGTAATACCCCGTTTGTGAATTGAGGGTGTGACAATAGGACATTCTAAGGGACAAAACAAATACAAAAGGCTTACATGACCTCCCCACTTGAAACCGCATCCAATGCTCCATGTTATGTGTCTTCCATTTGTGCTTCTAACGCGTACATCTTCATATTACAAGATATATATCCTAATACAGATTTCTAGTAAATGAAAGGTACTAATCTATTATTACATCCCAATAATAAATAATTACACTTAACCCAAACACAAATAAATGATTATACAAACCCAACTGAATGAATAAATACAACCATACAATCATCCATAATGCAAGGTTTTATGCACCATAATGAACAATTATCATATATCCAAAACAACAATGAATCCCCACTAAAACCCACGAAATTTCAGCAACACAAAATGAAATTTCGGGTTTTATCTTGTCCAAACAAACAAACAATACAACATACAAGCATGTGTGATATAACTTTGAAAGTTTGGGGTTTCATAATACATGAATATAGTAGCCCCTAAAGGGGTTTAAAGTCCCATAAAATGAATTTTCAAGGATAAAACAAGCTAGCTATCCACATAACAGGCTCTAGATGCCAATGTTGGGGTTTGTTAGAACATGAAACATAGTTAACCATTTAAACTTTGTGAAAACGCAGCGGAAAGAAAGTTTATAACATAGTTTATAAACTGAAAATTTCGGTTTCAAATTGATATTATAAACTTACAAACAACACAAGAACAAAGGACCTTTTATATGATAATAAGACTAGCTATGTAAACACAAAACATACATTATGGACAGCCATAAAGAGGCTGCCATAAACTACCTTTCAGCAGCAAAAGAGTCAAAATGGATGTGGATATGCTCCAGAAAACGACCAAGGCACCAAAAGGGAGGTCTCTCAAGCTTGTATACCCCAAGCTCTATAGCAAACACCTTCTTGCTAGGGAGAAGAACACCAAGATCAATCAAAAGGTTCCCTAAAACTTCCTGCTGGCCAAGAGAGTTTTGGGAGGAAGAAGAATCCTTTTTGTGTGAAATGATGTGTATGAAAGGTTTTTGCACACTCTTTCTAATGTGTGTTTTCAAGGCAAAAATCAAATGATCCCATTGGACCCTTGGGAGGCTGAAAATCAGCCTTCTAAAGGGTTTTTCCCACCCAAATTTTAAAAAAATCACACATTAAAAGGTCATGTACATTATTTAAATTAAAACCCTTTTAATTTAAATGACTCTTTCATTTTATTATTTAATGTTACTTAAACCTATTTAAATAACATTACAAATAATAAAATTCATCAACAAAATTCATTATAATTGTTCCACTACAAATGCAACATTTAGAAACCTATTTTCTAAATTGGTGTGATTATTTAATTGCATGATCATATCTCAATTAAATAATTGTTTGTGTTTGAAAACTTGTTATTGGGTATAACCCGACTTGGATCATAACGTACTAACACATCAATATTCTACGTGTCTTGGGCATATAGAATCAACAAATAGAAAATTGTATGTTTTGTAACAATCAAAAACAAAACCAACACGAATGACACAAACGAGCCTTTAAAATCAATCTACTTCTACTTAAAAACACATAGAGAGCACTGCACAACCAAGTCCGCACATCACTGCCTTCATCAACGACCAATCAATCAAAATGCCAATAGGGATGAACATAACACTTTAGTAACCATCTAGGGAAGGAAACCAGATGTAAGAAACAAGAAAATACTTGTGTTGCTGAATAAGAATCGAGCTTCAAGTTACACGCGGGAATGAAAGAAATGAGACATCACACAAAGACGCAATGTGTGATCTATGAAATGAAGTCAAATCAAATTAAGGTGACCGAGTAAATAAGATTTATTGTATTATATCAAAATTATGCATCTATAAATTGGTGCATCAAGTATTCGTGAGAGGTAACAAATTACATGGGGAAAAGAACAATTTATACGTAAAAATGAAACAACAATAGTTCTTGCGCGGATACTTTGTTTCTTTTCGTAGCAACGTCAACGCTATGGAATTTTGATTCTCCAGGCATCTATACACAATCGTGAAATAAATAATATAAAATCTGATTACAACAACTATTTAAATAAACTAATCATTCAAAAATAGAACATTGTATGTTTTGTAACAATAGAAACCAAAACCGAACACGAAATGACACAAACGAGCCTTAAATCAATCTACTTCTGCCCAAAACACATAGAGAGCACTGCACAACCAAGTTCACACATCTCTTGCTTCATCATCTGACGAATCAATCAAAAATGACAATAGTGGATGAACATAATACTTTATTGACCATCTAGGGAAGGAAAACAGGTGTAAATGTTGGACAAAAGAACCAATGAGCCAAGATCAGAAAACCTCTAAGTCCCACATGGTATCACAACAACTGCTGAAAGACTCATCAGCAGTTTTACAAGTGCTGAAGACTTCAACAGCTGAAGATCAAGTGCTGAAGATTACAACAGCTGAAGAACTAAAGTGCTGAAGTACAACAGCTGAAGAACACAAGTACTGAAGCTGAACAGCTGAAGACACAAGTACTGAAGCTGAACAGCTGAAGAACACAAGTGCTGAAGCTGAAAGACCAAAGTACTGAAGTACAACAGCTGAAGAGTTTACAAGTGCTGAAGATCAACAACTGATGTACAAAGTCTGAAGACAAAGACTGAAGACATCAGCTGATGATATCTACTGAAGTCATCAGCTGATGAAACATCTGAAGTCAAAGTCTGAAGATCAAGTACTGAAGCGTCAGTAGTTTGTCACAACTGCTGAAGAGTATTTCTTCAGTAGTTGTGATATCAGTAGTTTTATATTTCTAGTTTCAGTAGTTTTATGTTTCAGTAGTTTTGTAAAACGACTGAAGAGCTGTTCTTCAGTCGTTGTAGTTTCAGTAGTTTTATATTTTGTATTTAACACTCTGATATGTTCTCAGTAGTTGTGAACATTTCAGTAGTTTGTTAAGAGTTAGTTATTTTTGTATTAGATCTGCCAGTTGTCACTTTCCGTGATAACAGCAGTGATTGTTGCACTCTGTATAAGGAGTGACAACCTATTGTAATATTGGAGTAGAATGGATGAATGAATGAATGTTTTTGAATGATTTGATTAGAATATTCTATATCTATAAACATTCCTTGAAATCAGAAACAATATTCTCTCCCTATAACCGTATGCGCTCTTAATGCATACAAGTATCGATTGCTTGCTACAATTTGTCTAATTCTTGTTCGTATTCCGCTGCTTTGAATCCTAATACATCAAACTTGTGATCGCTGATCCTGTCAATGGTATCAGAGCAGGTTAATCATTGATCGATCTAATAGTTGATCATTGAAACTGCTATTCAAGATCTAAGTTTGATTGAATTAGCTTT